>JAJONR010002867.1:0-110658 GCA_029582245.1 Solanum etuberosum
AAACAGTTTGACAAAATGAAGCATGAGTTTGAAGCAAAGATAGCTAACTTGGACCAACAGTTACTCAGGTCTGCAGCAGAAAATTCTGCACTCTCAAGCTCTTTGCAGGAGCGTTCTAGCATGGTGATAAAGCTCAGTGAAAAAAAATCCCAAGCTGAAGCAGAAATAGAGATGTTGAAGAGCAATATTGAGTCATGTGAAAGGGAAATAAATTCTCTGAAATATGAACTCCATATTAACTCAAAGGAACTAGAAATTCGTAATGAGGAGAAAAATATGAGTGTACGGTCTGCCGAAGTTGCAAATAAACAACACCTGGAGGGAGTGAAGAAAATTGCAAAATTGGAAGCAGAGTGTCAGAGATTACGTGGTCTTGTCCGGAAGAAGTTGCCTGGGCCTGCAGCCTTGGCCCAAATGAAGCTTGAGGTTGAGAGTTTGGGTAGAGATTACGGGGACAGCTGTGTAAAGAAATCCCAAGGAAGGCCTTCTAGTCCACAGTTTTCCAGTTTGCCAGATTTTTCATTTGATAGTGTGCAGAAGTTCCATAAAGAGAATGAGCAATTAACGGAACGCCTTTTGGCAATGGAGGAGGAAACAAAGATGTTGAAAGAAGCTTTGGCACACCGGAACAGTGAATTACAAGCGTCCAGGAGTATTTGTGCAAAGACGTCCAGCAAGCTTCAGAGTTTGGAAGCACAGCTGCAAGCAAATGTTGAACAGAAAAGCCCACAAAAGTCCACCATTCGACGACAGCCTTCTGAGGGTTCCTTTAGCCATGAAGCAAATCATCTTCCAAGATTGGCTTCCATGTCTGAAGATGGAAATGACGATAATGTTAGTTGTGCTAGCTCTTGGACGACAGCATTAATGTCTGATCTCTCCCATGTCAAGAAGGAGAAGAACTTTGACAGTCCACATAAATCTGAAAGTGCAAGCCACCTGGATCTCATGGATGACTTTTTGGAGATGGAGAAATTAGCTTATCAGTCCAGTGACACAAATGGAGCAGTTTCAAGTCCAGATATTCCAAATAATGCAAGACCCGAAACTACAAAAGTTGACACCTCCATGCATGTCACCACAAGCCCAGATTCTCAGCTGAAAGAACATAATGAGACAAGTGTATCAGGAGATCAAGCATCTCGCAACGAGGAAGTATCATCACAAAGTCATCAACCTCTTTCAGATACATGCATATCCATGAAGCTCCAATCAAGAATTTCAACTGTTTTGGAGTCTTTGTCAAAGGAAGCTGACATTCAAAGAATTCAAGAGGATCTCAGAGAGATTGTGCAGGAAATGAGCAACGCCTTGATACCGCAATCAACTAAGAGCATTGTTGAGATAACTCTTTCCTCGAAGACTGCTACTGAATCTCAGCCCTCTTTTGATGATGGCGAGGCAAACTTAGAAAAGAAAAATCCTGTCTTAGAAGATAGTAAGTCATGCAATGAGTCTATCCATGGTATTAGCAAAGAATTAGCAGATGCTATGTCTCAAATTCATGACTTTGTACTCTTTCTGGGCAAAGAAGCAAAGGCTATCCAGGGAACAGCTCCTGATGGAAGTGGAATCAATGAAAAATTAGATGATTTTTCGGCCACTTATGTTGAGGTAATAAGCAACAGGTTGAGTATGGTGAATTTTGTCCTTGATCTCTCTCATGTGCTGAGTAATGCGAGCCAACTACACTTCAATATACTTGGTTACAAGAATTCTGAAACAGAAATAAGTACTTCTGATTGCATAGACAAGGTTGCTTTACCAGAAAATAAAGATCTTCAGCACTCGGGAGAGGTATATGCAAATGGTTGCGCTCATTTTTCTGATTCTACTTCTGATCCAGACATTCCTCATGAAGGAAGTCTTGTTCCTACTTCAGAGTCAACATCAACCTCTTTGAAGTGCTCGTTGGAGGAGGTTGAACAATTGAAATTAGAGAAAGAAAATATGGCTCTTGATCTTGCTAGATACTCTGAGAATCTGGAGAGCACTAAATCCCAGTTGACTGAAACCGAGCAACTTCTTGCAGAGGTTAAGTCACAATTGGTATCTGCTCAAAAGGCAAACAGTTTGGCTGAAACTCAGCTCAAATGCATGGCAGAGTCATATAACTCACTTGAAACTCGGACTGAGGAGTTGCAAACTGAAGTCAACCGTCTTCAGGCCAAGATAGAAAGTCTTGATAATGAGCTTCAAGAGGAAAAGAAGAATCACCAGGATACTTTAGCTAGTTGCAAGGATCTCGAAGAGCAACTACAAAGGTTAGTCGTTTTTGTTCCACATTGGTCTGTAATTATAAAAATTTGACTGTCAGATCTTATAATCCAAATTTAGTTTTTAAGTTATCATATTGTGCTTTTCCCTATGGAGTGATTTTATTTTAGTGTGAAAGTAGCTACTGATATCTCAAATACTTGAAGTTTTCGTGTATCAATGAATTTTGCTCAAACCCCCTAATCTTTGGATGAAAAAGAGTCGAGAGTGTTTTCTTTGACCATGGTTGTCTTATATTTTGAATTATTAACTTTTAGTACTTATTTTACTTTTTATGTAGTTTCATTAAAATTTTATTTCAGAAGACTTGAAGATTCTATGTCTGAATTCGCGTAAAAAATAAAGTTTTGTGAGTCTCATACTCCGGACCCACCCACATAAAATGAAACAGAGAGGGTAACATGAAAGGAAAAGGAAAAAAATTTATGTTTCTATGTGATTTCAATAATTTATAGCTGATCCATTGTGAGGGTCTCTTGTGAGTTTTCACCCTGATTAAGATTCCTCAGTTACTTGGGGTTTGCTGTCTATATAAATCTTTCGGGAACAGCCTCTTTACCTCTCACAAGGTAAGGGTAAGGTCTGCGTACACTCTACCCTCTACCCTCCCTAGACCCCGCCTCTGGCATTACACTGGGTATGTTGTTATTTGCTGTCTATAAAAAGGGTGTAGGACTAGACTGCTTGTTACTCACTGCTCTGTTCACCAGCATTGCTTGCAACTGATAAGTCGATTTAAGATTACGTTAAGTGGCACTTAAAATGTATTTAATTCAATTTCCCGTTTGAATCAGGATGGAGAGTGCTGCTGAACTTGATTCCAAGACTAACCAGGTAGCTTTCTTGCACCCTAATAAGTGATTAATCTAATTCATTGTAGTTGTGTATTTGATGCAGTAGTTTACAGTACTAAATTTAGTCGGAAAAAAATTGTTCTTCTTGTTGGTTGTCCGAACTTTTGATCTAATTTCAGTTAACTCAATAAAAGACAATATAATTCAGTGATACTGATGCTATGCAGCAACTGAACTTTGAAATAGAATTTGCCTCTATTATTGGTGTTTAATCGTTGCTAGCAAATAGATTTTCTTCGTTTTGCTCCTTTTCTCTAAGTTTTGTTTCAGTGATAGAAGTTCCAATGCATATGAAAAGATTTGCAAATTATACATTTATAATGTAAGCAAATGTTACAAAAATATGATATCTAGATGACTTTTGAGTCTCACTATGCGTTCAGAACTCAAAAAATCATGTATAACCTTGCATTGAAAGACTACTGCTAAATCAATTACTTGATCTATTTTTATGGTGGAGGCCATCATTTAAATAGTAAAAGAACAATTTTCTTTTATCAATGCATTGTCTAATTAGTGAACCTCGAATTAGATTGAAGACCACAATAATAAATTGACATAGTTTTTAGTAAACATGGAGTTTCGTAAGGTCTTTGTACAATTGAATCCAAAGTTCCTAATTTCTGGTTTGCAGTCTTCACTCCCCTGAACCCCTCTATTGTCTTACTCCTCCGTCCCAAAATAAGTGATGTTTTAGTTCATTTCACGCCCATTACGAAAAAACAATAAATATGAGGTATTGTATACTCCCTATTGTCTGACTCCCTCCGTCCCAAAATAAGTGATGTTTTAGCTCATTTCACGCCCATTACGAAAAAACAATAAATATGAGGTATAGTATACTAAGTTACCCCTATTTATTGGATGTTTCTTGAGAATGAGCTCTATTGAGAAGAACTAGTTCTGTAATATAAGGGTTTTGTTGGATTTAAGTAGTGCTATTTTTTTTTCTTGAATTCCTAAGGCGACACTTATTTTGTGACTTGGGGAGTATTTTAGTGAATAAACTCCACTTTTTGATTGCAAATTAGCTTATCAATGATAGATTAACCACATAAATTTCAGGTCTCACCAAACTTTTATGTTAATTCTATGAGTAACTGAAATAAATTGGTATAAATAATTTGGTGTAAGATCCTTTTATAACTCAATGACTGTCCGTTTCTATCTAAAGTGTCTAAAGAAGAGAATCTGTTAATTTTCTCCAGGAGAAAGACTTAACAGCTGCAGCAGAGAAGCTAGCTGAGTGTCAAGAAACCATATTTCTTCTCGGGAAACAGTTGAACTCGTTGCGTCCTCAGACGGAGTTTATGGGGTCTCCGTACATCGATAGAAGTTCAAAAGGGGAGGTCTTTCGGGAAGAATCGACAACCACTAGCATGAACATCCATGACAATGATCTAGCTGAGATGGACAGCGCCAGTTCCGTAAAAGCAACTTGTGAGTCCCCTGTGGATATATATAATGTGTCATACAGTCCCTCGGACACTGAAGTAAACAATCCATTGAGATCACCAATCAGCTCAAAGTCTCCTAAACACCGGTCTACTAAGTCTGGCTCTTCGTCATCTGCTGGCCCTACACCTGAAAAACAATCTCGTGGTTTCAGCCGATTCTTTTCTTCCAAGGGAAAGACCGGATCTTAGCGTGCAGCTTGCACCTTGCAGGCTTTGTATGCCATTAATAAAAGATTCGAAGGGCATGGACACGTTGACTTGACTACTGTAGATAATGAGGTACACCTTGTCAATTTGCTTCATTGCAACTCTTCATGAGGTATTTCACACTTTGGAAATACCCCTATTTTGGCCTTGTTGAGGCTCAAAGGTTATACAAGAAAAATCATTTCTCTGGTTCATCATTAGCAGCTTTTGTGTTTATTTTCATTTTTTTATTTTGTGTAGTGAAGTTCTTAAAATGTTTGTACACATTAGCTCCTTGAAATTACACAATGAAGAAGCCATTTTGTATGTTTTTCTTGTATGAAAAGATGTTTTGTGATTACTATAAAATAATAGTTGTATGACAATGACTGTATATGATTTATATACCTTTGTGGAAATGGCTTTGCTTCTCCCCATTGTTCTTTCCAATGGTATCTGATTTAAGGGCTAGAATATGCGCGGGATGTGATCCTTAATAGTTCATGGTTGGTGGAAGCCAATGTCCAAACCATCTAGTAACAAAACCTCTTTGATGGCACTGCTTTGGATCCAGGAAGCAAAGAGAACGAGCTCGACTGCTTTTCCTCCCTCCTTCTCTTCTCTGTGCCTGTTCCGCATAACCTTGCTGCTTACCTGCTATATCCCAAGAAAGACGAAACGAAACCTCTCTTAGCAACCCCAGCCAATAGTTCGCTTTCCACTCTCGAATACCAAAGAGATATTGAGAGAAGGACAATACGTAGGACTTGAAATGATGGTTCCTTTCTCTCTAGAACTTTCGTCTTGTTGGCGAAGGATCAATTTTTCACTTATAATCCCCTCTCTCATTTCCACTTCCCATATCCCAATTAAAAATAACAATCCTATGTTATATTTTTTTTTGTACCTCTATCCATTTTGAAACAAGTTAAGATATGCGATGTCTAAAGTACAAATAATATATCTGAAGTTTCATATGATCTAAAGTTCAGGCATTTTTTGTCGGAAGTTCAATCATTTTTTGTCCAATCTTTGAATAGAAATGTTGAATTTCAATCATATCACATGAAACATAAGACTTTTTTGCTTGAAGTTCAATAATTTTTATCTAAAGGTATGTTTTATCGGAACTTAAATAGATAGACGGGCAAACTTTATCAGCCTTCGGCTTCTTCAGTGGCCAAGTTAAAGCATTCTAGATTTAATTTTTTTAGATAGATTCTGATTTCTGTACCATTTAATTTTGTAATGCTTTAATTTGGACTTTATCATGGTTTGAGCCCATCAAATTAGGAAACTAATTAGGCCATTTTAGCCAAGCTCAATACCGGGTTCAATCTTAGACATGACGTATTTGAAGTTACATATGCCTGAAGTTCAGGTATTGAAGTTTTAAACAAAAATGACTGAACATCAGTCAAATATGCAATTGTGCATATGATCAACTTTAGGTAAAAACAATTGAATGTCAAACACATAAACGGGTTGAAGTTCACAATGAACGACAACCATATATGTCTGGTAGAATTTCATCATGTGCTAGAAGTTCAGTCAAAAATGATTAAACTTTAGTTATATATGTGTGTATGAATTTTAGCCACATGCAACTTCATATGTCAAGCCAAACTTGAAAAAGTGAAATAAATCTATCAATAATCAATTCTAACTATCATATTTAAGAGACAAATCATATTTGATATGAAATTGATAGATTTTGTGGTTTCTTATAAAAAGACACACTTGTTAACTTTATAGTAACTATTTTCACATCAACTATACAAAATCAATGATTGATTGGAACCAAAGAGAGATACCTTAAGTTTTTTTTCTTTATTATTTGAGATCTCTCAATCAATCAACTTCACTTAGTAAAGTAGTTGCATCTGTTTAAATGATGATTAATTTATATTTACAAGCAAATAATATTTAAAGATTTAATAAAGATACTAATGCACTTCTTTTTCTTCATTTGTAATCACCAAAGTAATTAATATACACCATTTAATTATCGTTAATTAAGTGATGTATTCTTGCTTTTCCTTAATTCTACCACAATAAATATTTTATGACTTACATTTATACCAAATTTGGAGCGGAGTTAGAAGGTTATGTATGAGTTTGGCTAAACATAATAGCTTTAGTCTAAATTATATATTTGTACTAAGAAATTCGTTAAGCATATATAAAAATTAAATAAAGAATCCAGTTATTAACACGATCCAGTCATAAAGTACAAATCTTCACCCCGCAATCCACTCAAAGCAATGTTCAAGTTCTTCAAACTCATGTGTTAGCTATTTAGTCACAGACTACTTGACTTTCTTACTATGATTTAATAACGTTAATGACCTAATTCAATCTTTTTCGCCTGCAGCATGTGTTTTATCGCATGTGAATGCAACAAAACTATATAACAAAATTGAAAGGTACATATATGTTATTGTTACCTACCCTCCCAACATTAAGACCTTTGCTAAGTACTATCGAACGTTAAAAACTTTAGAGAAGACTATGAAGCCACTTAGGTGTTGCTTCGAGTACTCCAACACACACGCATGCAATTTAAACATAGGGTCGGAGCCAAGATTTAATGTTTATAAGTTCGGGACTTTTGTCCTTTTACATTATTAGGTCATAAATTCATTAATTTGTATATATTCTTAAGGTAAAATATAAACTTTGAATCAAAGTTATACAGGTTCAACTGATCAATTTATATCTCGAAGGCAAGCTCCGCTCTTGGTTGAGATTAAATTTTCTCTTGTTAAAATTTATACACTAGTAGAAAATGCAAAGAATCTATACTTTCAATTAATAAATTAATTTTCATAAACATTGGATTAAAATTGACTTAAATATAGCGATATCGATATTAAGGACTAATATAACTAAATCTAACTTACTTATGACTGAGGCATGTTATTGTTGTTGTTGTACATACATCTTCCTATTTCGAGTAATAGTTCTAGCTTCAAGCTAGTCGCCTTAATTAATTATTTAAAGCGAAAACTTAGCATATTTGACCATTTTCCCTTGTAGAAAGGTTCACATGTAGGAAATGTGGCATCACCCGATGCTTTTAGAGACTAAACTTCTGACATTAGTTAATACGCGCAAATCTAATTTATTTTTATAACGATAAGATTAGATCTGACTCCAATTATTATTATTAGAGGTTAAATTTGACCCTTTTTCCTTTAGAAACATAACATTATTTAAAGTGGTATAAATAAAAGAGTCAAGTTTATAGGTCTAGATGTGTTATATCAATCAATCACTATAACAATATTTGTATATATTGTTTAGCATCCAAAAAAAACAAAAGAAGGAAAAATTGAAGCAAATATGTGGGATATATAACAAGTGAAAAGGTGAAAGTAATAGAAGTCAACAAATACAGTATGAAAGCTAAGTTGCTACCAAGACTTTACACATTTGTATGTTTCAAATTGAATTGGACATGATGACAACATATATACAGTAATTTATATATTTATAGAAAATAGAAACAAAAATTAATTGAAGATATTACCATGATAAGAAAGCTGAAAAAGATATGCATTAAAGATTTGGAATTAACTTGAAAAAGATAAATTTGCATTCTTGAATAAATTAATAATGACGAAGTCGGGATTTTCACTGAGGGAGTTTAATTAAAATATAAAGAGCTAAACATATAGAAAAAAATCTAAGGAATTTCAACCTCTACTATATATATAGACGAGAGTTCATGTAGAACCAAATATAAATACATGGGACACAAGTCACATCCAAATTTGTTAGAATGTATAGTCGTGTTGAGTCTGACATTGTTGGGAATATGTGTATTACGTGTTTATTTATATGGTCTTGAGTAATCTTTTCTTTGCGTAAACTAGTTTTTGGAGGTTGAATTTGATCTAAAATAGAAGCGGAGCTAGAATTTGTAATTTATGAGTAATACATGATACCTTCCACGCAAAAAGACCGATCGATACACTTTGGTAATGGCCGATACACATTTGGTCACATTGGCCAAAAAATATTTATTTCTATTTTTTTTTAGTTATCATGTATACTAAAATACATATTTCAAAATAATTGTCTATTTAAACCATCAATAGAGAATTGATTGTTTTTCTTCAACTTTATTTTTAATATTAATTATTCTAGAATTAAGAGCCACACAAATAGAATTAACGAGGGATAATTGGCCTAATCCGAGTATGGAATCGAGGACATTCATGATTGGTGCTACTAATTAGTACTCATATATCTAATAATAATTATAGTAGACATAATTAAGCAACTTGTATTTCATTATTTTAAGTGGTTTAGTAATTATCAGAATCTAAAAATTCAGAATTTAAAAAATTTAAAAAAATTAAATTTATCTATAAAAAATACTAGATACCTATACTGATGATCTAGAGCTAAGTATAATATAGTAAAATAATCGAGGCACGTTCAAACTAACTTGAAATCACAAAATTAACTATTTCGTCATGGATGCCAACACAAGTAGTTATAATATGACTTTAGTGTACTTATTATTATTAAACAAAATGATTAAGTACGAAACATGTTTCTTTTTTTATAATATGATCCATTTCTTCAGGTATACTTTCTCTTTTTATACAGATATATATGTTTGCACATTCTCATCATGATATATACAGCTAAAAAAATTGTTGTCTTTAGAGATATTATTATAAACTTCCCAATTGTTTTAATTTTAATGGTCAACATGAATTAATTAAAAGGGAGTTAGAACCACAGTTATATTTATCATTAATATTATTGTCTTTCCTTTATTGTGCCAAGAAGCAAATAGAGAATATTAATTAATCTTTTCTGCTAATCAAATTGAAGACAAACAGATATGGAACAAATTTTTTTATTTGGCAATAAGGAAAAAAGAAATATTATTTCGTCGAATTGAAGCAAGAACAGATATATATGTCCTTAAAGTTATTTTTTATTATATTAAAAACGATAGATTCATTTTTAAATTAGTTTAAAATACAAAATATGTCCAAATAGGTCAAATAAAATGATGTAAGATGTATTGGTTAATATAATAATTAATTATAAAACCATGGGATGTTCTTTTAGTGCACCATGGTTTATGTCCTATTTCCTCTTTTATTATTCAATTATTTTTTCTCACTCGGAGTTCGGAATCTGCATTGAGCCTCGATTAAATTTGAATTGTGCGAGCACTAAGCCCATTCGGGGATGGCGCTTCCAACATGGTTTTCTTCTTATCCAGATTCGAATCTGAAATCTCTGATTAAGGATGGAGCAGTCCCACCACTGCACCACAACCCATGTTTGTATAATTCAAGTTGTTTACCGTACTTCTTCAAGTTGTTGAAACATAGTAACGTGTTTCAAAGTTAAATGGAACAAGCAACATGATAAACCATATAGTTGTGAATGATTTATCTATCGAAACATGCCTCGAATTTAATGAGTCAATTGTCATATGGAGGAAATTTTATAGGCAAATTAAGTTGTCACACTCTTTTGCCGAATCAAATACTTGGTTTAGTTAGAGTAGTTGATAATAATTCAGATAGAAACACAAACACCTGATAATTCCGATACACAACTAAAAAACGACACTTCAAATATCCTTTTTGACTATTATCTATTTTTTTAAAGTTATTGGAACGGACCATATTGTATTTTTGCGTTATTCTGATTAGTAAATACTGGAGCATTTTGTAGTTGAACCCAGTGAATATAAGTTGCATCTGCCATGTCGGTGCATATTACTTAAATTATTTACTTTAGAATATAAGTTATATATATCGTTAGTGTAACAATTTCTTATCGATATACCTTCTTTAGAGTATAAGTTATATATATCGTTAATGCAAAAAAACTTTTTTATGAATAAACCTTCTTAAAATGTGTGATGTGTTATGTTTGGTTATATTAAGCTTTTGGTTTGTTATAGTAAAAAAAATAATAAATCATTATTTACTATAAACAAAAATAATACTATAATACAAATTGTCTACTAGTAAGTGTGATATCGGCCCAGGATAAATGGACCACATCCAATCCAACCCATATTGATGAAACAAACAAAAAATAAAGGGATAGGATTAAAGATATTACATGAGGGATACACATAAATGTATATAAAATACATTACGAGTTTAACTGAATCTCATATTTTTCTTACACATATATACTACAAATAATAAGTTCTATAAAAGTGCAATATGTTAAATGCTACGAGAATATAATGATTAAACTCATCAAATTCAAATTATGACTCCGACTCTGATAAATATGATTCATCATGCTAGCTAGTAGTATATATTATCCTTTGCTACACCATTTCACCATTTAAAGCCTCTGTAAGTCTTATCTATGTACACATAATTGATAATTTCACTCCAAGTGGGCTCTGTAGAATTTCAGAGTCATTTGCTATTTCCATCTAGACATACATATATAGTCATTTTTATTTATATCTATACATCTTACTACAGTAATATTTAGGAATTCACGTGAATAAGTATTTTATTTATTTATTTTGTGAAGCAGTATATAAATGAATATATTTATTACTTAAAATATTTACACAAGCATAAATTTATGCAAATGACACCCTCTGACACTCTAGAACACAAAATTCATGCTTTAATCATAAATAGTACACAAGACTTTTTAGTCTCGACATAATTTTAAATATTTTTTTGTTGTATAGTTTCAATTGTGCATTGATTTGTTTGATAGCATGCTAAAGTGTCATTATATCAAAATACACTTTACTTTCATACTTTCGTAATATCGATTCATTCTTAAGTAGATGTTTGAGGTTCGAATTCTAGGTAAGGAGTAGTCGTCCTTAGTTGGGAGTATTTTACCCTTTTAGGATTTCACTATACGAATCCAAATTAGTTGAACTTCAAAACAGATACTCCCTCTGTCCCAATTTATGTGACTTACTTTCCTTTTTAGTCAGTCCCAAAAAGAATGATATATTTCTATATTAAGTAACAATTTAACTATAAAATGTCTATTTTACCCATGATAAAATGATTTACAGCCACACAAATTTCTATCACTCATTTTGAACCACAAGTTTTAAAAGTCTTCATTTTTTTCTTAAACTCCGTACCGAGTCAAACTACCTCAGGGACAGAAGGAGTATGAGATATCAAACACAGTCTTATAAGCAACTACGTAGTGAAGTCTTGAGTTCGAGTTGCGTGAATTAGGAAAACGTCTAATAAGAAAGCGTTTTCCCTTTCATGGACTTAGTTAGAGCATCTGAATTATTGGACCAACAAATTCAAAATGCCATTTTTATGAAAGTTGAAATAACTTAACGTCTTCATTCCTAACTCATATTTATTTCTAGTTACAATACTTGATAGC
Organism: Solanum etuberosum; assembly: GCA_029582245.1. NCBI lineage: Eukaryota > Viridiplantae > Streptophyta > Magnoliopsida > Solanales > Solanaceae > Solanum > Solanum etuberosum. Next base: position 12,155 of record JAJONR010002867.1, read on the forward strand.
TTTAGCTACACTCATATTTTTTCAAAAAAAAAAGTATACTATTAGAATGGCAAGTCAAAGAAAACATTAATATCTAATGTAGCAACAGGAGTTGGCATTCATAAAAATGTCCTTGACCCCAAAAAAAAATATAAATAAAAACAACCTGTACATCTTTGAAAATATTGTTAGGAGAGTCATTCCAAATGAGCCCTATAGTATACGATCCGAATTTAGTCGAAGATTTAACATAGGCTCCGGACAAACAAAAATAATAAACATCATAAAGTAGCACAAAATATTTTATAACTTTATATATATAATAATTTGTTAATTCTCTCATAGGGTACAAATATTATCAAACACCACTATGAGGAAAATTACAAACTTTTGAGATTTACAAACATACCCCTCTCCAGATAATTTCCAGTTAGTTATATTTTTATAACAATAAACACAAAATCCCAAAAGCCAAAAAAATAAATACAGAAGCAATAAAGTAGATTCCTGAACTTCTGTTATAAAAATTTAAAACTTCAGACAACCTAGCTAGCTCCGCCTAGATTTAACTAACTCCACTTTCTTCATTATTTTAAAATTTATTGACTCGATTAATTTTCATCTCTTTTTATTTACCTTAGCATTGATGAAGTTAGAGATTGGAAAAAATGTTCGTCACATGGAATTGTAAGTCCCATGTCATGATCGAATCCAAATTCTTCTTCGGCCCGTTGAAGTAGTACCCGAAATTCGGGCCTTGATAAAATTGAAATTGGAACAATGTACCTTGTTCGATTTTCTCCAACGTAAACTACAAAATGTCCTTTAGGTACGTCCACTGGAAGACCACCTTGTTGATATCCATTTTTCTTTCCTAAACTCGAACATCTTTTTAGTATTTGCTTCAACATTGCCCTTTGTGACAACTTGTTTGATTTCCTTATAGCCATTTCTTGAAAAGAGAAAGAAAAAAAAATGGTTTGAGAGAAAAGAAAAATTGAGAAAATTAAATGAGTGTGGTGTAAATGAAGAGAGTTTGAGGGGTATATATAAATAGAGTTTTATTTTTTTAATTTTAGAAACAAAAGCATGTGGGGTTGGGGTGGTAAAGAAGAGAGAGATAACACGGGAGTGTTAAGGGCTCAAGGACAAATGTAAAAAGTATATGTTGGGAGCCAAAGGCTTTGGGTTTATTACCATTTGTAGCCTTTTATCAAGACATGTTGGTCCCTTTAACTCTATTTTCAATAAGGTTCGTTCATTCTTAACTATGAAAGATAATATCGAGATAGGTAAGATTTTTCTATCGTTAATTAGAGATCTAAGAATTGTACGTTTTGATTAGTATAAAAAAGAAGAAGAAGGAATAGTATGGAGCATTTTCTTGTTCCTCTTTTAATGAGTATTATAGTACAATACTTATATCTAATACTGTGCAAAATAATATAAAAGGTTTATTCACACTTGAATAGAGAAAGATTTGAAGAGAATGAACACTTTTTCTTTTAATAAGTCTTACTTGACATGAATTCAGATTAGTCTAGGCTTCAATGTGAATATAAGACACATCAAATAGAAAAAGGTCCATTTAGTGCTAGTTAGAGATTTCGAATGGCTTATTTGCACTTTTGCACATATTTTGTATTGTTTTTTTAATTTATGTACCTCATAGCATATCATTTTTACACGGGACATAAGTTTATATTTTAGCATTATAATATTTTACAAGTTATGTCAAGACATGACTTCGGTTTCTAAAGAATGATATACTCCATTCTGCATAAGTTAGATTGCTAAAGAAAAAAAATTAAATATTGACTCATTTGAAAGACAAAAAAGAAACAAAAAAATCAACGTATTTAAAGAAATACATGCAATTTTATAATCTCGAATTCAAACTTAGTGGATTCCTAAAAAAAAGTCCATGTAACTATTCATAAATTAACAAATTAGCAACCTAGAAAATAAGGTAGAAGTTACATGCTATAAACCTACTATAAGTACTAGTGCTATTGATTCTTTTTTTCTTTTTCTTTTTGTGAAAAAGGGAAGTTATTAGAAATAATAAAAAAGAAAATAGTTAACAAACAACAATAGGAAATTCAACTCTCATCGTTGGAAAACTAAGAACTTGTCTTGTTTCAATTAATCAAGAACCTTCCTAGTAATTTTCAATATTGTCTTGTTATGAACTTCCTATTTTTTTCAACCACATTCCTTAATTTGTCTTGTGGTAGAATAGAAAATGGAGCAGAGACTAATACTATTATCCCTAACTTGTATATTTAATTTTCTTGTTGACTTGACTAATCACAAAATAAGTAATAGCACTTCTTTGATTAACATAAATTAAGCACCTTAACCAACTTTTCAAAGTCAACAAATGTGTAACATGTTACTAAGGCCAACACACACTCATCTCCATTTGTTTTTTTTCCGCATGAATTCAGATTTAATCAAGTTTAATATTATATCGGACACCAAGTGGAATACAAATATATATCCACATGGATGAATTATGAATTTTGATTTTTTTTTTTCTAGGCTGTGTATAATTCTAAAGGATAAGCATGTTATGATTTTCTGAAGAGAGATACAAACATTAAAGTTGAAAATATAGAAAAAAATTTGTCTTTTAATCCTCACAAAAGTTACTTCATAAAGAAAAGTATTGATTGTTTCACAAATTCGCTCTATAACTCTAAACATAAAGATTTAGATAATTCCAACTTAAAATATGACTAGATAAAGAATTAAAGATATTCATATCTCAAGGTCTTTTACTATTTTCCTTTGAAGCTCTTTGTAATGTTATCAATTGAAATTTAAAGGTTTTTAAAAAAAATTGTCTTTGTATATTATCAATTGAAGATTATTTTTTTTAAAAAAAAGGTTGTTTTCCTATTCAATTTATAATTTTTCTCAAATTGATACAAAATTAAATTAAATTCAATATTAAAAACCTTCACATAAGCCTATGAAAATTTTAGTAATTAATTAAATATCAAAATATCAATCTAGGTCAGACAAATAATTAAAAAAAAATTTAATGAATGAGAGGATTGGATCGAACATCCTTTGTTTACTCACCCCAGAGCTTAGTTGGGTTCAAAATCGCAAGCGCTCACTTTAGGGACAATATAGCCCAACTTGACCCTATTTTCGGGATTACTTGAAATTAGTCTATTTCTAAAATTTATTATTCTAGTAATATATTAATTGTTGAATCACATATACATCGACATGATCAGTGAATAAGATGACCTAAAAATTAGAATATCTAAATTTTCATTTGGTCATATTCTATATATTATCTTTAGGATGATCGAACATGAATAGATTATATATTATTATTTTTATCTCAATTTATATCACGACAACACATTGGAATACAAATAAAGTTAATTTATCTATCATATAAACACGGATATCATCATCCTATCCTTGATAATGTAATATCATTGATTCTAGTTTAAACATAATTAGTGTCAGAAAAAAAGACAAATTAACTACCTTGTATAAACTTATAATTTGTCAATCTTTTCGTGGACTCCCAAAAATTTATGGGTCATGTTCCTTGACCATCCAGGAGATCACGCCAGAAGGCTATCCGTTACAGCACTTAAATAAAGCCAAAGTCTAGATGTATTTAGCCGATCCATATTTTCCTCCCGATGACTCACTACCTTAGATTTTTAAATATTCTTCCTTTGTAACTAACTGACTATCTTAGATTTAGCTATTCTCTCCGCAAAATTTATTAAGTCACTCTATACAATTAAAATACATATATTAGGAGTAAGAAATATTAAAAGAAAAAGAGACGACAATTCAAAAATATAGGAGATCCATACCATTTTGAAATGACGGTTTCTTGAAAAAATTATTTGAAGTAACACAAACATCTACCTAAATACATTTATTCGCAAGAGTTAAAAGATAAAATTTTAACTTTTATGATAGATATTTACTCCTAACATGTATTTATATTGAAAATGATTATTTCAAATAAATAAAATACTAGCCATTTGTTGTATTACAATATATTAGTTCTTGTTGTAAAAAAAATTATTGAGAGATATAGAGATTTAAGTAATTTCATTCTAAGTTGTAAAATAATAGGGAAAGTTCTAGTGTCAAAAACTTAATTTTTTAAACTAAAACTTGAAAAGGGGGATTTACTGCATTACTCATAGCATGACCATACAAGAAAATAGTGAAAATTTATAATATATTAGTTGATTCTCTAGTGGTTATAAAACTTCTTTGCTCAAAAATTAAAATTAATTTAATTTAATACATTAAATTAAAATTTTAAAACAAGATATAATGATTTTGTTTATCACTATTATATGTTACTTTTATAGACAAGTTCTATAAATCACAATAGTTTACAACTTAAAATATCTGGAAAATTATATTAAATTTGATTGACTCTTCAAATTTTATGTGTGTCACATAAATTGAGATAAAAAAATAATATGGATTGAACTCATGCATCTAGTCACTATATAAGAAAATTATTAATATTTATATTAGAAAGGCATGAAAATGATATTGTTGTTTTTCTTAATGTATTAAACATCTAAAAACTAAAAAAAAAAAGCTGTAAAATTTAGAAAGGATATTCATAATACTCATAATATCGTATATTAGAAAATAATGAAATGTTTTATTAATTTCAAATGTCAAATATGAGATAATAATGTACTCTAATATGTGGGGGATTATTTCTTATCCCTTTTTCAGAATCCAATTAACTTAATTATTATTTATTTGCTTTTGTTTTTGGTCGCCAAAAGCATTTAATCTCATTATTTTATATTGTCTATTAAAAGAAAGGTTTGAAGGTTTTAATTTTAGATTGATAAATTTATAGTTCTGCATATGAAGAAACTAAAAGAAAGAATTTTAAATACAAATATACATGAAATTTCTTTTAAAAAGTTGACATTTTGTTCGTTCGGGTTTGATTGTGCCGTAGCTCTATAATTCGGGTGTTCTTATTCATATATTACCTTCCATTATTAAAAAAAAAATGAAAAAATGAAAAATGTTAAGATATTCTTAATGATATTCGGGCTTCTACCAAGAGTCAGGTTCTTAAGACATGAAATCGGATTTTCTTGGGTTCTTAAGCAATTGGGCGGATTAATACTGTATTACTGTATCATTCTGGGCAAGACAGTCGAAGCGAGCCAAAGGATCGGCTTACTTTCTGGAAGAAGTAGCTGCTACTGTGATCATATACGTTGTTCGCGTTTCCGACCCGAAAGGAATGGAAAATGAAAGAGGCACGCCCCCAGCTTCTTAAGTTTGGGAATTGTGCCGGACCAATGCTACGAGCTTCCGGAATCCAATGGAATCTTCGTAAAGTCGATCATTACGAGTGTTACGATTCATTCGATTGTCAACAGGAGAAGGGAATAGGCCTTGAGGGTAATGTCGGAGCCTCTGCCTAGCCCACACCAAGGTGAGACACATCTTTTCCAAGGTCGGACTTGTTTAATATTGAATTGGAACCAAGACAAAAAAAGTTCTTCTTGCGAAGAAGCCCGTGCTTCTTTTGTTGAAATAAGGACAAATTATAAATTTCAACTTTACACCACTAATTATATTGAAATATTTCGAAATATCACTCCATATATTAGCCTTTCAATTTTATTTTATTTTTCAAATTCACTTTCGTCCTCATTTCACATGCACCTAAGTCTGTACCACATTTGGCTACATTGAAAAGTATGTTTCAAAATCATATGATTAATTAATTAGCTTTTGTTAGTAGTGTTAATACACTTCATCGAATTAATAAATTAATTATAAGGACTTCTCACCTAAAATATTACTGTAGTTAATTAGGACATAATTGTCAAGGAGAGGATAAAAGATTAAAATTAGTCGCATATTCTTAAGAATAATATCCCTGACTTTCTTACTTAGATTATAATAACAAAATTCTACATGAGGATAATATAGATTTAAGATTTAAATTTTATAAATTTGTATAACGATGTGAAGTTATTACTTAATAACTAAGGTCATAATTAAATATTTAATTAATTTCTTGATATGCATATATAATATAAGATTCAGATAAAAGCTATTGAATTAAATTTCAATGAACTCATATATTGTACTCTAGATCCGACTCTACACACATATAGAATAATATAGATCCTTCAATCTTAACTAGAAGTCTTGATCGGATTTGAACCGTATGAGAATTAGACCCATCGATAGAGAGTTGTAAGACCCCTCACCCCCACCCCGACCCCACCCATAGTAAGCTTTTTTTTATGGCACGATCGACAAATTAGCTGGATTTATGAGTTTTTAACACCAGAATTAACAGGATTATATTATAAAAAAAAGTTTAAGTTATATTTGTTAATCGGTCGATATTTACCCCCTTCCCCAACTCCATCTCCATCCCCAGACATAGTAAGCTTTTTTATGACACGACCCCAAAATTAGTTGGATTATGAGTTTTTAATATCAGAATTAACAAAATTATATTATAAAAAAAAATATTAAGTTATAATGCTAATTGATCAATATAAGAAAATTATAAAGCATCGATCAAGTCACATTTATCGTTTCATACAAATCATATATTTTAAGAAGACTTTTCTATAAATATTTTTTATGTAAAAATTATTTACACCGACGATATATATTTAGCCCCACCATGTTCCAAGGCTGAGGATAAGCAATCATCTCCAAATATTAATTTCATACGGCTTCTAGTCCGGCCATTTTAATTTGTCCTTGTACACCCTTTTTATGTCCTTTCTCTATTATAATAATAATAATAATTATATCTCTGTCACTTTCCCTTATTTCAAACTATATATTATAAATTAGTACTACTATTCTGTACTCTAATAATTCACTTTTTATCTGACACTCATATTATGATAAAAGTACGTAATCCATGCATGTGCACAAAAAATCCATTGGAAATATTACTACTTGCCAACTAAATATTTATTTGGAAGATAAAATTTCGTTGTCAACTATAGGTTTATTTCACATATATAACATCTTCTCAAAAAGTTTTTTTCCCTTCATGTATACACCAATAAAAGTGCTATTAGTTACGGATTTTAATGTGATGTCGCTTGTCTCATAAATTATATTAATTAAGGAGTTTAAATTATGAGGTTGTTGTTATATTTATAAGTTGAGTCTACATCAATGTGAAGTAATGAAAAGTGAACACCATTTCCTTTTTCTTCATTTTCTTCCCTTAATTAATAAGTAGTAACTATTTATAATTTAAGTTCAAATCAAGTAAATTTAGTAAAGTTTAAGTTATCTACAATTTTATATACCATCAGGTCATTCAAATGATAACTACAAATAACAACTAAGCCGTAAAAGAGTGAGACTTGTATTCATGAAAATAGGGCAAGTTACCTACTGCAATGTAACACCCCTAACAGAGAGGACATGCCAAGTATGACTGGTCGGTGTCTAGGTTGACAAACTTCTGAATCGTACATTGTGCAAATCACATAAGATTAAAGAATCTTATAAAAGCTAACTCAAGTTTTCATGATACGCAACGTTATTGAGATTTGGAAGATGTTAGAAGTAACTCCACAAAGTGGGCCAGGAAATGGCCTGAGGCAAGCCTATGTTCTGTGTGGCATGATTGATAATATAATAGAGTTAGTTATTTATAGTGATAGTAGCCGGTGGTAAGGGAGATAATTGGTGGTGTAAGTAGTTAGTGATGGTGTTTGTATGGTAGCAGTTGACAATTATGATTATTGAGATAATTGTTGCGTAGTTATAATAGACAGATTATTGATCAAAATTCGTTTTTACCATGATTTTAAATAAGTTTCTTTTATATACATTGAAAGTCATGTTACTTTTGCCTCCCTCATTCATTTTAAAACAATTACTTAACAATTTCTTCTTTTTAATCATGAGGTATGGGGCACTTAAAAATTGCTAGTATAGAAATGGTAACGTATTGAAATCACATAGATCTTATGATTGCTTTTTGTTTAAGAACATTTTCTTGTATCCCTCAAAGGAAATACTAAATAAAGTCCCACGTTTAAATCACATGGAGTTTCTGGATAACAATATTGTTAGGATATATTATTAATCATGCGTTTTGATATAGTATTATTTATTGAACAATTGTATATTAGTTTATTTAATTCAATAAAGTGTTACATTAAATATATCAATTCGTCATATATGTGTCCTCAACTTATATAGTAGATGATTTGGTGTATAAAGTTTAAGCTTATACATAGAAGATTAAATTATCGGTTCTTATGAGTTAAAAATTAAAGCTCACAACCGGAAATAAAAATTTGGACAAACCATCAAAAAAATTGTAGCACGAGATTAAATGTAATCTATCTTGATTATGAAGATTATATAGTTCTAACTTCTCGTGCTAGTGCATTTTGTATGTATTGAATGGGACCAAGTTGTGATATATGTTTTAGACTGACTGATAAAAACATATTCTCTAAACTATTCAATGTACTTATATTCTCAATCTTGATATAACGATTATGCTTTGTATATATTAATTATCGTTTTGGTTTATTACAAGGCGAGATTCTAAGATGGATTAATATGTCTGGTAGATTGGATGATAATAATATATATTGGTGAAATAATTAGTTAGTTGATGGAATTCATGTCTCAATATAGAGATTGATGATACACCTTTTTATGAGAAGCTTATAAGTTTTCATGTGTAAACCCGTCCGATAGATTTATGAATCTGACACATGAAATAAGTTAAGTATTGCTCTAAAGGAAATTAATCATTGAATTAAATTTGTCAGTAATTTAATTTATTGATTAATATTTGTAACCTTAACATGAGGAATTACATTAGTGTTTAACGGGAAATTTCGAAATATAAATGGAGGAGTGTAATTACGAATTTTTAGTGGATTGCTTTGTAATTTATTGTGATAAGAATAATTCAAATTAATTTTTGGAATTATTTCCATAATATGAAGCCTCATTAATTAATTATGTGCTCTCTACCGTGCCCATATTTAACTAGAACTCATAACTCTATTTTTTAGGAAAAAGAGTTGTATACTTTCCTCTCCTTTTTGGACTGGAAGAAATCTCTATAAGTAGGGATTCTTCAAACCTACACAGAGATTCAATTTTCTATATGATACTTGTCCACCAAAGTATTGAGAGAGTTCAGTTGTTAATTTGGGATCACTATATCAACACATGCTTTTCAAGACCGTGGAGCTAGAGTCAAATTTACTTCAAGATATCAACACACGCTCCAAGAGGTAGCCGTGTATGCTATTTTCCAACAAATATGTCTTATTCGACGACATTAAAAATAACTAATAACATGCATGCTCTTAATTAATTACACAAGTGATAAGTTAACTAATGTAACAGATAAAAGTGACCTAACAACGTAAGAAAATTATATTAAGTACATATAGTAACTTCCCTAAACCCCATTAAGTTAGCAACTATAATAGATAAAAATGACATGATAGTAAAAAAAAATAATATTAAGTACGTAGCACGTGTATTAAAATTGAACATAGTTAAGTTATAGTGTGATAACCAACGTGTGAGAATAAAGACACATCACATAATCACAGGAAAGATTAAAAGTCAACAATATGGAAAGGAGTTTCATGGGATTATCAAATTTGAAAAGCAACATGTGAAATTACAAAAAATAGAAAGTAAAAAGGATAAACTAAAGATGACAATTAAAGGAAGTAGCAAGTACTAGTACAGCTAATAAGTCCTTCAAATCCAGAGAAGCAAAGGACTTTACGGACGTACTTAGCTAAACCTTATCTTCACGTAAATATTTATTCACATCCGATATTTTTACTTTAATACAATTGAATCACTATTGACGATTTACATCAACATGTAATGCTTAGTTACGTACAATCTTGATAATTAACTATGACTTGGTGATAACAATATGTATGTGTCATGTATTTATTGAATTATAGTAAAAGAATTATCGAAGCCAAAGACAATAGGGGATGAGGAACCACATGTTTATACTTATGTTGTAACTAAAGAAAGAACAAGGGACATGGTGTAGACAAAAGGGTCCATGGCCAACTAGGTTTTATGAATCATCCATGTTTCTTGTTTTGTTTTATGATTTTAGTCACTACGTATATATAAGAAACAATAAAACTAATGTATCCTTGTAAAGCCACGAAACAAGATGAGATACACACAAACTTATTGCATTACTTATATTTTCCTTATCCAAATAGTGATTTCAATAGTTTCCTTTCTAGCATGATAACTAAAAAGAAGGTGAATAAGTTCCTATAACTTATAACTTTTTTCATTCAATAAATCAAATGGTAAATACTTATCTGTATCGAATATTTACATTAAACTGATATGATTTACTATGATTAAGTGGTTTAACGGAGTGAATATCAATATAAATAAACTATGGTTAAGTAGTAGTTATGTCTATCCATACACATGACGTGCATCAATTATTTTGATGTAAATACCCGGTAAAGCCAATTTTTTACCAATTATGGTTATTATAACTTGCTATGATACGATGCATTTGATACATCAATTTACCACTCATGTTAAATTGTTAATGGCCATCAATTTACCACTCGTGTTAAATTATTAATGGCAAGTGGGGTCATCGATCACTACTAAAGGCAAAGTCCGATTTCAAATTTAAATTTATGAGTTTTTACATTAATCGCTAGTTAATATATAATAATAATTGATTTCATTTCACAACCAAATATTTATAGAGATTTGGTGGATTTTTTAGTACATATGTAGGATTTACACAAAAAACTACTCGTTCCCTTGATCATGTAAGTTTCACTTTGGATCCGACGAAAGTTTATGGTGGAATCAATAGGATCTCTCCATCCTTAATTAGAGGTCTTAAATTCAAACATTAAATATGAAATCATTCTATTGAAACCACTTCCTCATACATAACACCGATCCAGATCAATCGGGCCCCGAAATAAGTATCAGACACCTAGGGAGAGAAAACAACAACAAAAAAGAAAAAAACTATTACAATCGGACTTTAGATTGGCTAAAGGTTTATAGTTTGAATTGGGCTAGAAATTAAAGTAGTTTCTCAATAACACCATTGAAGAGACGTTGACGATGGTGGAACAAACCAATAAATATGAAGCCCAATAACAATCCAAAATGTTGATTGCCATTCATGAGCCCAATATTATATTGAAAGCCTATATTTGTAGAGGATGAAGCAGAGATTTAATTGATCAATAATGTGCATACAATTTTGTATTCCGATTATATCATCTCTTTATGAATATTTCAAGATTTTATGAGATATCAGAAATGCATATTACTTTTTTTTAGACATGGAATAGATTAGGATAGAATAACCTATAAAAAACCTAACTAAAATTGAATTTGTCTTATAGCATCTCACAATTTTTTAATGGGTACATATATGATTACCCTACAAATCACTTACTCTAATGCCACAACAAATTGAGTTGAAAAATGGGTGAATCATGCTCGTCTCAACATGACATTTAATAGATAATAAATTGTTAGATTAGACTGTATAAGTATGGCGACTCTTCTACACACTCATAACTATAATATAACCATAACTCGACAAGTATTTATGTTATAGTAATAAATACGTACTTGATTATTAAAATGTCGAGTCTTCTACACACTCATAACTAGAATATAATAACCTCTTAACAATTGATAGCTATATTTAACTTTAGTAATGTCACGCCCCAAATTAGGAGAGGCACAACAGGCACCCAATGTCTCACTTGACCGAGCGAACAAACTTAAACATAAAGGAAGTGAAATATTGAGGGTCGACAAGGCCACCATAATTACCTGTTGAACCAAGATAACTGAACTAGCGAGGTCACAACCCATCAAAGACATACAGAAATGGGTCGGCAAGGCCAACTTAGCTGATAAAGAACTAGCAAGCCGACAAGGCTGCAACTGAAACAATACATAATAAGCCGAAAAGGCTATAAATTGAAAGTGAGAAGACCCAACAAGGTATGTCCACAAGTCTCTACGAATAATATAACTCATCTGATTGGGAAAAATCCCTAACTATACCAAACACTATATACAAAACTCAATTGTGTACTACCTATATACACCCAATAGCTCCAGGAAAAATAAAGCTTACCAATCTTCAGCTGAGACAATACCCCTATTACAAAATCGATCAGGACTTCTATCTGAACCTGCAGCACGACATGCAGTGTCCCTAGGAAACTGGATGTCAGTACGCATAAAAATGTACTGGTATTCAAGGCGAAAAGTGAAATCATAAATAGTTGCGATAAAAAGGGTAATAGAGATACCACCTGAAACTGAAACTCCAATAGCCCCCATGGCTAACATCTGACATCATAGTATTCAAATATGCATGATATGCTCGAGTAGTCGTATGTCGTGAATACATATATAGAGATGAAAATGCATGACATACCCAACCAAATGCTAGCAATGGTGGTGCTTTCCGGTAGCTAACCGGCATCATATTCATCAACTTGTGGCCATTGGTGTCTCATACGTATATATATAGGCAATAGGCTCCATACCTTCCGATTATAGCCTGGGAGTAGAATGCATAGCATGCCATGTCATGGATTAATAATGCATATATGTTACCTTTGCCATGTTGCCAATCTTGGCCCATTGGTACTCTTGTTCTCATAATCTCGTAATCACTTTCGTATAACGTGTAAACGACTCATAGAACCTCATAGGCCTTTAGAATTAAACCTGAATACTTAAGTTGACTTTAGAAAGATAACTTAAACCTGAGGATATTCTTAAAGAGCTTAAGGTGCTTAAAGAGTCTCATCGTAACTTCACTTAACTTTTGTACGACCGTTTAGGCCTAAAGGCTCATTATAGACTCGAAGCACTTGACTGGACTTCAACTTTAGCAAATTAATCATTTAGAAACTTAAAAGGAGAGTGACATGCCTGACTTGATTTACTATAGAAGACTCCAATTTGGTAATGAAATGAGCCTTCTTAGAAACAAGATTGTTCGACAAGTATATAACCAAAAAAATAGGGTACTAGGCTTAGTATGAGAATAATTTTCAACCAACATTTTTGTAAGAACTCCTCATGAGAAAGAAAGTTTTCACATCCCCTTAGATACAACATAATAAATCTTCATCAGTTCAGCCTCATTCTTAGGACAATAGCTCGCTAATAGACATAAGGAATAAAAATCTCTACGAAAAATAACTTTAACCGTCAAGTATACTTAAAATAGTACAGACACAATAATGATATGATAAATTCAAGAAATAAGATCAGCTGACATCCCAATGCCCTTCACAGAGGGTCTTCCTAGCAACAAAATAGTAAAAATGACTTATTCGATGATTTACAATTTTTAGAATTCGTGCGATATGAAAAAAGAAAGTTTTGCCTTAACATACCTTGAATAAGGGATTTAGTAACTTGTTGTAACTAATCGATTCCTTTAGAGGATCACATACAAGATCGAAATAGTTTTCCTAGCATATCCTTTTCAACGCACAAGTGTGACTACAACAATTTAAGAAAGCATTTAAGCTTGCCTTATATTTAAGAAAGCATAACAAGGCAAGTAAGTATGTGTGTTTAAGTATACATATATATAATTGCAAATAGTAGGTTAAGTACATGTATCTTGGTTAGGAAAATTGAATAAATGTTGCTGTACATATTTCACAAGGTGAAAATGAGAACAGTAGTAGTATTTATAAAGAAATATATATGTGAGAGGCGGTGATTGTTGTATATAAAAAGAACTCCTTTAGTTATATTAATAAAGTATTGATCCCCAATTTTGAAATGTTGAATATGGAATGCATATTGTAGCGCTACTACTCCACTTCCACGTTGAATATGGAATATGGAATTCTTATCCCATTATGTATGTATTTGGGATATTGCATAGGTTCGTGATAAAATATATATAAGTTTTTAAATATACCATAATTATTAAAAAAATATTTTGAATAATGCCTAACTCATATAATAATAAACTCTTGTCATTACTAGGCTTACGATCTTCATTAAATTATTAATAATTTATCAAATTCTTACGAAATAAAAACACAAACAACTTATCATGACTAAAGAATTAGGACTTTTTTTTTGAAAAATACTAAAAATATATTCTTATCAAATTTCAACTTAAAACCAATGTTTTTTTTTAAACAGGAATGATGTAACAACTAAAAAAATTCTTAGACAAAAATTATACTCTTAAACCTCTAACACTGTACCAAGGATAACTTTAAATACATAGCGTATTACAAGTAAGTATGATTAAAGTATAGAAACAACCCTTTGTATTGTGTATTCAATAAATCTCATCGAGTGTATGGAAATAAATCAAGAACGTGATTCCTTACTAGTTTAGGATTTGTTATTTATAGTATTTACTTATTTATGTTTAATTAGGATTTGTTAATTAGATAGGTTCCTAGTTTATTTCGGTTGTTAGTATTATAGTTTCCTAATCTTAGTTTACTTTGGTCATTAATATTATAAATTGGGATGTCTTATTACATATTTTCAACATATGAAAATACCAGAGTTATTGAATAAAACCTCCTACCTCTCCGGATAATTTTATTTCCTTCGATAAAGGTATTATCGTCCTAATAATTCCCTCTCAACACTTGTACTTATATTGTACAAAAATAACCCTACGTATTCTCTCAATCTCATCGAAATAAGGGTATTATTGTCCTAATAATTTTGTGCCCTCCAAGATCTCTCCTGAATCGGAGCCCCGTCATCCTTATTCAAATAGGGTAAATACATCTCTCCTAGGGTTAGGGTTTAGTTTCAGTTTCTAAATTGCTTCTCTTTTTCTTCAATTCTCAATTTTCAGTTTCATTGAATTGAGGGCTTGAGAAAAGTGGAATTGAAGGGGATTTGAGAATCCCATAACAATGGGAGTTCCGGCATTTTACCGATGGTTAGCTGAGAAGTATCCGATGGTTGTGGTGGATGTGGTAGAAGAAGAGGCCGTTGTTATCGAAGATGTAAGAATTCCGGTGGATACGAGCAAACCTAATCCCAACAACATTGAGTATGATAATTTGTATCTGGATATGAATGGTATCATTCATCCATGTTTTCATCCCGAAGATAGAGTACGTACTTTTTACTCTTGCCTTTTATTTATTTGTAGTCGAAACGTCGTTTCTTTTTATCTGAATTGTGGAGCTAGTTAATGGTTTGCCGATCCCAACTAAATTGAGTATGATCTTTTGAATTTATGTACAATTGAGCAGAATGTGGGTTTGTTAGATATTAAATTTTATGTATAAGCCAAGAATTTTGCTAGGCTTAAGGAACAAGAAGGAAATTTTAAGATTTTTAAAAACTTTGAGATGAGCAAAATGTCTGCTAATTGTATGTGTGATGTTTAAAAGAAGCTGTTTATGTATATATATCTTGTGGGTGGTGGAAATTTGCATGATTGCAGTAGGTTGAGGCCACAGTAAAATAGTAGTGCTGTGAAAAACAAGATTCATATAGTGGAACAAGCTTATTTGGATTGAGCCATAGATTGATTATTTGGCTAGGAAGGAATATTTTTGTTTCACTTTAAGACATGCTTATGTATTGGTGATATTTTCAGTCTAGAAGTTTATATGTTGATTAAAAATGTAAAACGTAGACTTCTTGCATGCTGCTATTTTACTATCCATTTTTTCATCATGTGTCTCATTTATTTTGTAGCAAGTAAGTAAATAGAAAAACTTGTAGTAAGAGGATGTATCAGTTTTGGACTTTTTGAAGAAATACATGGTGTCCAAAATTAAAGCTCTCAAAGAAACAAGTGGTGTCCAAAATTAAAGCTCTCAAAGAAACAAATGGTGTCATAAAAAAAAAGTTTGGGCACGCCTATCTTAGTTTTCTACTGATTTAATGTTACATGTGAGTTTTTTTGGGAGACCGTATCTATTTCAACAATAGCTTTTAGACGTACAGAAATTAATCAAATTTTTTATTATTGTACATGACGGTTTTTATTTTGTTTGAACTTAGTCTATATGCATAATTTTAGATTTCTATACTGCCTGCATAATCAATTGGTTTTTTTCCCTTTTGGGATGTTTTATCTGAATATCATTAACTTGACCTAATTTCCACCTGTCTTTCCCTGCTGTAATAAATGGGAAAATATAAAAAGAGGTGGGAGAGTTCTCTTTGATGGCCAATTTTAAATCATATCGGATACTATTTGAGGATTCTGGACTTTAGTTTAGCTCTGTGTGTCTGTATGTTATTTCCATCTCTCCTGCATTGTCTTTTAACAAACTACACTTTTTTATGCAGCCCTCTCCTACAACATTTGAGGAGGTCTTTGAGTGCATGTTTGATTACATAGACAGGCTTTTCTCTATGGTGCGTCCTCGAAAGCTGCTATATATGGCTATTGGTGCGTAATAAGGTCGAATTGTATTTATGATAGTATGGATGCTGTATTTTGGATAAAAGTGAATTACATAGCAGGAAGTTGGATGACGGAAAAGAAATATCTTCTCAAAAGTTTGTAAATAGGGAATAAAACAAAAATGGTATTGTAAAAGGGATCTAAAATGCGTGTTAATTAACTCCTTTATACCGATTTCCGACTTCTTAGATCATGTTCCCCCTTTACAGATTAAGATAGTTTCTCATAGTTTGACATGCCTATACATACTTGCCAGTGCACACATTTCCTTCTCTAATATTTTGATCTCCTATTGAATAATTTGCCTATACAGTTAATCTATGTATTTTACATAGTTATAAGTTGATTGAAGATTTTAGTTCTAATTATTGACTGATATCTGTGGTAGATGGTGTTGCACCAAGGGCAAAAATGAATCAGCAGAGATCTAGACGTTTTAGAGCAGCAAAAGATGCTGCAGATGCGGTATTGCACTTTTAAATTTCTGTAGGAATTTATTTTCAACTTCAAAGTGTTTAGTGTTTTATCTCATGGAATCACTTTTAGGCAGCTGAGGAGGAAAAGCTGCGGGAGGAATTCGAGAGAGAAGGTAGGAAGCTCCCCTCAAAGCAAGAGTCACAAGTTTTTGATTCAAATGTCATCACTCCCGGAACTCAGTTCATGGCCACATTGTCAATTGCTCTTCAGTACTATGTTCATCTTAGACTAAACCATGATTCGGGATGGAAAAACGTCAAGGTATCTTTTGATGTAAATCCGTTCTGTTTATATTTTTCATTGTTTGTTTTCTTTGGATACTCTTTCTTGTTTTTCCCTGTTAACGGTGTTGAATTATTACCGTACTTATTATTTCAACTACTGTTTGAAGGTTATACTTTCTGATGCAAATGTTCCTGGTGAAGGGGAGCATAAAATTATGTCCTATCTTCGACTCCAAAGAAATCTTCCTGGTTATGACCCAAATACACGCCATTGTCTCTATGGTTTGGTATGTCTTAATCTTTTAAACATTACTTGCAATTTGCACTCATAACTTCTTTCTGATTTCTTGTAGTTTATGTTAGATAACTTATATATCTGATTCTAGTTCCACATGACAGGATGCAGATCTAATCATGTTGGCTTTGGCTACTCACGAAGTTCACTTCTCCATACTCAGAGAGGTTTTTACGCTCAACTTAATTGTGTTCTCTAGTTACACATATCAGTTTAGTTAGAAACGATTTTGAATAGGACACTGGAGTTTATTTATGTTCACAAGGAACCCATTCTGAGTTTGGATAGAGAAGATTCTCCTTCTTTTCCCTTATTTTTCTTAAATTCTTGATGTTGGTTGTGGTTCATCTTCACCATAACGTTTCGTCATATTTTGAATCACTTTTTAGAAGTCTTATGGTTTATCTTTTACTTCACATCTCATTTGACGTATCCTGCGTCTATGTGTCAGGTTGTATTTACACCAGGTCAGCAGGATAAGTGTTTCCTTTGTGGTCAAATGGGTCACTTAGCTGCAGACTGTGAAGGAAAGGCGAAACGAAAAACAGGAGAATTCGATGAGAAAGGCAATGCTGAGGTTGTGGCGAAAAAACCTTACCAGGTACATTTGAGTTGAAGATGTTCTTGATGAAAGAAATATAATATATGTTATTGACAAGTAATATCTGTAATTTTCTTTACTAATCTTGTGCATCTGTTGCAGTTCCTCAACATATGGACTTTGCGAGAGTATTTAGAATTTGATATGAGAATCCCAAATCCTCCTTTTGAGATTGATTTCGAGCGGATCATCGACGACTTCATATTTATTTGTTTCTTTGTTGGAAATGATTTTCTCCCACATATGCCTACTCTTGAGATCCGCGAGGTCTGTTCTTTCTGGAATTGATTTCGCTTGTTTTCTATATCTTATAGCTGTGGCTTTGTCCCCTTATTGTACTTCTGACTAGCTAAATAAAGTAGAATACAACCAGTCATGACTCATTCTCAGATGACTTTGTCATCTTAATGCGATCATTGTTTATCTAACCTGAAGAAATTGTCACACTTTATATTTTACACCCGACACTAAAAAAGAATTGTATCCTATGGTGTTGTCTATCTCTTTTGTTGAGCCAATGATTTGTTACTTTTTAATCTAAACTTAGGATTTGGATTCAATGATTTTGAGGGCTAGCTTTGAGGGAAAGCTCAACTAGTTATCTTTCATGAAGTAAGAGGCGGTGACTACATTTTGGGGTAAACATGGTGACAGGAAACCTTTTTTCCAGCTCTAAATAGCTTACTTTGTAAAAGAGACACTTGACAGGGTCTTGCTCAATGTTTTTTTATGAAATAGGAATAGATGGCATGGACTGTTATTTATGACATGTGTGGGTAACTGATTTGTAAGAAAGGAGCCTGTGTTAACTTTATCACTTAGATGAAAAGCTAGCTGATGAGAACTTATGTATTAAATAGTGCTACATGCCTCTAGGAGAGGAAAAAGACGTTGTTTGCTTTGACAATCCCCTTGCCTATGGAAAGGGGGTATGAGTGAGAGAGAACATAAGAACTGATGGGTGAGAAAGAAATAGAACAAGTAAAGAGTGAACTGGAGGTTTTAACTAGCCAGCTTGGAAAAGTCTTTTCTCCCATGGCTGGCGACTGAGTGAACACATTCCTTTCTATTTTTTCCTCTTTCAGCTATAAAACATGAACTTATAAATTTTCTTGATATTTTGTTTTGGAGAATCTGTTACCGGCATCCAGTAATGAAGTCTTTGTCTCATAAGAATCCTTACAATTGTCTGTTAGTTTCTTGTTTTGAGAAGTTTGTACTATGACTTCTTCATATATGTAATTTTGATTGTATTGTCCTGTTCAGGGTGCAATTAACTTGTTACTGGCTGTCTATAAGAAGGAGTTTAGATCCATGGAAGGTTATTTAACTGATGGTAGCCAGGTATTTGGTTGTTTTCCATAAGCTGATAGATCTAAATATTTTCTGGTTAACCCATGTACCAAGTAATTTTAGAACTTTTACTTATATCAATGAATTGATTCCTTTACTACTTTTCCAGCCAAATCTTAGCAGAGTAGAACATTTCATTCAGGCCGTGGGATCATATGAAGATAAGATATTTCAGAAAAGAGCCCGGTTACATCAGGTCTGCTCTTGTCTGACCAATTCCTTGCATTTTCTTTCGGAAGTTAACAAAAGGAACCTTTCGGTATTGCTTTCTGTGTAGTTGCAGATCTTTGTCTTTTGATTGTAAACTTGAGTAGTATCTTAACATATAAAACTTTTCTTGCTGCTCTGTCCTGTCTTCATCCATCAGTTGAAATTGATAAAAAGAACAGAGCAAAAAAATTGGGAAGGGACTGGAATTGTTTGGTGATTCTTGATGTGTGAAAAACCTTAATCTTTGTCTTTTGATTGTAAACTTGAGCAGTATCTTAACATGTAAAGCTTTTCTTGCTGCTCTGTCCTGTCTTCATCCATCAGTTGAAATTGATAAAGGGAACCGAGCAAAAAAGTTGGGAAGAGACTGGAATTGTTTGGTGATTCTTGATGTGTGAAAAACCTTAATAGCAGTGTTAGTGGCACTAATTTAACTTCAAAATTTTTGTGGTAAATTTAGTGATGATTTTTTTATGTTTGACTTTTGCTACTACTTTCAACACAATTACCATTGTTCGAAGTGTTATTCTGCAATTAAACTCTTCTATTCTATTCTAATGCAAAATCTTCTTTGAGATGATGCTTTCGGTATTTTTTTGTTGTCAAGCTCTTTAAAGTGTCCTTTCTTGAATCTAGGACTCTGTCCTTTTGATTGCTTGCTAGTTACATTATATATTAAAATAGGTACTTTTGAGTATGGGCCTTCTATTGCATGTAAGTGGGCCTACATTTCACTTTTATGTTTTATTTTTTTCCAGAGACAATCTGAGAGAATTAAGCGTGAAAAGGCCCAGTTAAAAAGAGGAGATGACTCTGCTCCTCGAGCCGAACCTGAATCTTTGGTTCCAGTTGCTCGGTTCAGTGGTTCTCGGCTTGCTTCAGGTCCTTCTCCTTCTCCCTATCAACAAGGGGGAACTGCAAGACGTCCCCAACAAGGAGGAACTGCAAGACGTCCCCAACTTCAGCATGGAACATCAAGTCTTTCCGTCCTCGACTTTCCGAATGAATACTATGAGCCTGTTGATGATACAAGATCTATTTTTCGCACCAAAAAAGCTGCACGTTTGAGTTCTGGTGCCACGATAGGAGCTGCAATTGTTGAAGCTGAGGATAGCCTTGAAACTGAAGTATGTTTTCCTCCTTAGTTAGGGGCATTTATATGTAATTCTTACTTCAGTCATTCCATAGGACTAAGCAGTGTCTGATGTACTTAGCTTTGTTTAGGTCTCTTATAGGAGTGGATAGTGTTATCTTACCTTCGCCCTTTATTTTCTGCATGTATTGCTTTCATTCCCTTTAAGCATTTTTGAATGCCATCTAACACAATTTTTTTGTTTGTGACATCAGGTGTTAGAAAACAAAGAAGAACTGAAAACAAAGCTAAACAAGTTGATCCGTGAGAAGAATGATGTTTTTAATTCAGAGAATCCCGAGGAAGACAAGGTGCGTAAACAACATATTCCTATAAGCTTTTACAGACTCTTAAGGTCAGGTTGCTAGCTGAAGGGCTTGATGTGATCCAAGAGATCAGGAAAAGAAATTTTGAGTTGATAATTTATAGCATCTGAGGTGTAACTGAAAATCTATAGTTTTGATTTCATGAGATCTATGTTACTCATTTTGCCGTTCTTATCTGGAATGGTCAAGTAAACCTACATCAAACTAACATAGCATGGGAGAGATTGCAGAGATCCATGAGTTAAAGTTTTCTGGTCATGTTTTACAAGTCCATTAATGAAATTTTCAGTCAAGCCTATACCGCTTGTCTAATTCTTAACTACAATATACAACTCAGATAGTGATGCATGTGTCAGCATGATGTGCTTTCAAGTTTGTCTGGAAGTTGATTTGCTGAAAAAACATTAAGAGTCATTTAAGTGTATAAAATGGTTTAAATGGCTGTGTTGGTGAATTAATTTGATAAATGCAAAATTTACTAGCTATGCATATTTACATAGAATAGACTACATGATTGTAACCGCTTCTCTTATGTTAATTTTAAAATAACTGTTGTGAAATACTCTGAGAATGTGATGATTATCAAGAGTACATTCAAATAGATGTGTTCCACCCGAAGTACCTGAGATTGTGATCATGGAATGCTCGGGAGGCATTTTAACGGTTATTAAAATATAAGCCCATGCCATATCATGTACTCTCTGCATCTTCTTGAAGCCTTTTATTGAATCTAGTTTATCAGGAAAAAAACCCAGTGCTAATCAACAACTTAGTAAGGCTGGTGTTTTTTTTTCGATCTAACATCTTTGGCAACTTATAGTTCTTAACATTTTTAAAAACTGAAAGTATAAGTCAATTGATGCAATTTTTGTTGTTGCCGTTTACATATTTATGCTGGATTGCGATCTGATTTGTCTCTACAGATCAAACTGGGAGTGCCAGGATGGAAAGAAAGGTATTATGAGGAAAAATTTTCTGCAAAGACACCTGAGGAGATGGAAGAAGTACGAAAGGACATTGTAAGTTATCTAAACTTGAGTAGCATCACTATTTATGAAGGATAAACTTTTAGGTGGTTGGGATTTTACAACTCGGCATCTTGGATTAGATAATTTGTCGCATCTAAGTTAAAACATGGTTCATCTGTAGTTCAAAATACTTTTAGCTGTCGGAATACACGATTCTTTTGAGCTATTTTTCTATGTGAGAGGTGCACTCTGGTGGCTTTGAAAGTAATGGATAGGTCTATAATAGATCAATGCCTGGGAGGTTTTCTAGATGCCCCAATGTTACATTCAGACTCATAAATGATAGCCGGACCTAAATCAACTGCACACTTCAGCTGTTGAGGCTAAAATCCAGATGGATTGTTTTCTCGATGAATTTTATCAGTCTTAGGAAATTGTGCAAGGTTTAGTTTTCCGTATGCATCTGCATCCATATGAAGGTGATTTCAACCTCATAGTTGGTTTTTATCTTATTAGGTCTTGAAATACACAGAAGGGTTGTGCTGGGTTATGCACTATTATTACGAAGGTGTTTGTTCCTGGCAGTGGTAAGTTCTCCCTTTGTGATACTGGAGTTTTTTTGTGCATGCATGTGGATCTATGATATGACATGAATGATGTGCTAAATAACATGACTGTGCATAGGTCTTTGCCTTATATGTCAAGTTCTGTCCACATTTGTGCTCACACACATCAATTCTTATTTTTTTTTTAAATTTTTTTGATAGTTTTATCGTTTACTTAACATGCTATCTTTTATGCTTCATATTTCCATTGAGAATGTTTTTTCTTATTCTTCTTTTCCTTAAAAAAACTGGAACATTCGTTGTGCTAGAAACAAAAAATGATCTGGAGATTTAATAAGATCAAACGTGTTGTGCAAAACAATGGTTATGTTTTTGGTTTCATTGCTTCAAGTTTTTCCTCTGCAGGTTTTATCCTTATCATTATGCTCCTTTTGCTTCTGACCTCAAGGATCTTGGGGAGTTGAATATTACCTTTGAACTAGGTTCTCCATTCAAACCATTCAATCAGCTGTTGGGAGTTTTTCCTGCTGCCAGGTTTATACCTCACTTTTGTATTTTTCATACTAGATGTCTTGCTAGAGGGTGCTGACTAGGTTTATATGCAGTTCACATGCTCTTCCTGAACAGTATAGGCAATTGATGACAGACCCAAACTCTCCCATTAGCGACTTCTATCCTTCTGGTATGACATGTTGTTTCTCATTTTGACAAGTAACTTATTGTAGATCTGTTAAATTAGGATAACTTGTATGCCATCTGCCAGTATTGTATCTTGCTTAGCCTTCTTTCCCACTAAATGAATATCTCAGACCTTAAAATATATCATGCCTTAATGTTGTTGACAGAGTTTGAGGTGGACATGAATGGGAAGCGCTTTTCATGGCAGGTACTTGTTAAATTAATATTTTTAAGAACAGTATTCTCATATCTTTGTACCGGCATCAGTTACCTTTATAAAAAATAAATAATTATCTTTGTGCTGACTTCTTTCTTGATGTGAAGGGCATTGCCAAACTACCTTTCATTGATGAAGCCCGGCTCCTTGCAGAGGTTGCAAAAGTTGAACATACCTTGACGGTATAATGTTGTCACTTCTGAATTGAGTTGAACTATCTTAGAGGGTATCCATTTTACTAATTTAGTCATTTTCTTGCAGGAGGAAGAAGCACGAAGAAATTGTGTGATGAATGATATGCTTTTTGTGTCATTATCTCACCCTTTGTCTCCATACATTTTTTCTCTTGATGATCGCTGTAAGCAGCTTACAGACAACGAACGTGTTGAAGTAAAGGAGCGCTTGGACCCAAAAGCAAGGTTTGTTTTGCTATATGACCTATGTGACTCCAGCCCTGACCCCTTTAATTGTGTTTTGAAGTCTTAATCTTCTGTCTGAGTTGGGTCCTCTTTTCCTCTTTCTGTACGATTCTTCTGTTTTTAGTCTCTTTTTTTTTGGCATACTAAATCTGTATCACTGTTGTCTATTGTGATAAAACCTAGTTTGAATCTCAATCATCAAAGTCCTGGGTGGACTCTTCTATATTTTTTCCTAATGGTGCATGCAATGTTGGAATGAATGTCTACATATCCCTTTGCTTAGGAGATCCTTGTCCTCCAATTTTTAGCCTTAGTCGTCTTCTCTGTCTGAGCTAGGTTCTGGGTTTTCCTTTTTCTACACGATTCTTCAGTTTTATGTCTTTTTTCTGCATACTAAATCTGCACACTATTGGTCTATTGTGATAAAAAACTAGCTTGAGTCTCAATCGTCAAAGTTCTAGGTGCACTCTTCTGATTTTTTTCTAGCGCGGTGCATGCAGTGGTGGGATGATGAATGGCTTTATATCCCTTTGTGTGGGAGATCCTTATCCTCCAATTTTAGCCTTAGTTGTCTCTATCTGAGCTTGGTCTGTGTTTCCTTTTTCTACATGATTTTTCGGTTTTTTAGATGCCTATTGTGATGAAAACCTAGCTATCTCAATCACCAAAGTCCTAGGTGGACTCTTCTGATTTTTTTCCTAATGGTACTTGCAGTGGTGGCATGAATGGCTACATATCCCTTTGCATGGGAGATCCTTGTCCTCCAATTTTTAGAGCTCCTATGGATGGGTTGGAAGATATTATGGACAATCAAGTCATGTAAGAAACCTAGCTTTTCACTGCAGCATCTGTGTACCAATTGATGGTACTGACAAATGATAATATTTGTACAATTTCTGATCAGCTTTGTGGCTCTTGCATTTTCAGATGTGCAATATACAAACTCCCTGATGCCCATAAGCACATCACACGGCCACCTAAAGGGGTTATTTTCCCAAAGAAGGTAATTTATCTGAGAGATCCACGCTTTGTCCCTTCATTTTGGGGGGAGGGTAAGGTGGAAGACCATACCATGTTCTTGACTAGAAGGATATCCTAAGATTTTCTTTGTGAATGCTTCCTCTGTCCTAGATATTTTTTCTCCTTGTTAACTTTTTCAATAACCAAACCAGGTATTGGTCAAACCACTTTTCTGATATATTACATAATCTCCAAATTTCTAAACCATTTTCTTGATAATACATATCTTATCCTGAAAAAGGCTTTGACCAAAACCTATTTTGATCGTTGAAAACTCAATTCTCGAATAAATATGGGTGGAAGCAGTTCGTGAGAGTAATTGCTGAAGCAAACTTTAATAATTGGCTGGTAGCCAAAGATGCATATTGTTTTATTTTAAAATAAATAAATTTATTCATTATACAACTGTGATTAAATAAACCTAATAAGCAGCTAGCCCGAGTCCTTTCCCCAACTTTTAAAAGTTAAATCAAGCTTTGAGCAAACAAAATAGCTTTGGAGGTAGGTACTCCACAATTTCCCCTTCCCAGATTGCTCCTTTCTTTGCTATTGAGGTTCCTTCAAAACCATTGCCTCAAAGAGCCCTGCCCCCCACAAATTCTCGCCTCTTCTTTCTACTTTCACATGCTAAGAGAGAAGGGTCTTGTAGGTTCATTGATCAAGGTTTGACAGAACTTTGGAACTTCCGAAAATTGAAGATACATATCATTAATTGACATGTATTCTCTGCTGGACTTCAGACCTCAACCTGATTCTGAGATTTACTTATTCCTATATTTGAAATTTGTTAGAATTTTTGACTTTGAAGCTGAGACCCCTACTGGGCTATAGAGATGTAGTTCCTGGAGGGCTGATGCTTGCTTAAAAAGGAGAGAGGAGGGGTTTAAGAACCTTATGTTTTTTTTTATATATACTTGACCTGTATATAACCAAAAAAAACTGCATAGTTAGTTAAAAACCCTGTTCTTTAAGTATGCTATTGTTTAAAATTATAAACACTACTTGTATACAATCAAAACCCAACTTTTTTCATGTGCCTATTATTTAGCCAGTTGAATGAGGTAAAAATCGTCTCACGAGCATATACGTTGTCAGTTTCTTTTTCGTTTCCTCACTAATGCTGCATCATTACTATGCAGATGGTGACATTCAGTGATATAAAACCTGATCCAGTGTTGTGGCATGAGGATTCTGGGAGGAAACCTTGGGAAAATGGAAGGTTTGTTGTGATATGTTGATTGGATGAAGATGTCTGATGATGCCATGTTGTTAGTATGTCTTTATTGTCCATTAAATTTCATGTAGCTGTGTACTTCATTTCAGGAACCACCACCCTGGCGGAAACTCTGATCGTCACCTTGGAGGGGCAGCACACAGGCTGGTTTCTAATAGTTTGCAGATTAGGAGTGGCCGTGGTGATAATTTACATGCTCAACCAGTACCATATCCTTCTGGTCCTTTTCCTTCCTCTCAAGGATACAACGGTCAGGGACATGTTCGCCCTAATTTTGATTATTCTGCTCGAGATGACACAGCTGCGCCTTATCAGTATGATCAGAGTTACCACCCTGCTTATATCCCAGCTGCTGTTGATCCATATAGTAGGGCTCCTCCTCTGTATGAGATGGGTGGCCAACCTGTCCCTCCTAGCAGGGATTATCATAGACATGGACATCATGCTGCTGTGACGCAGCAAAATGTTGGATATAGTTATTCTTCTCATGCCAATCGTCCGCAGCATGTTAGCCAATCACCAGTACCACCAATTGATCATTTTCACCAGCAGAGTAGATACAGTAGTTACCCCAGTTATCACGAACCTTATGAGCCAGGAAGCTATCACCCACCTTATGAGCCAGGAAGCTATCACCCACCTTATGAGCCAGGAACTTATAACCCACAGGATGGTGGATGGGCCCCGCAAGTAAACCAAAATGCTGCTTGGGGTTATGGCAATCCACGTCCCTCCACCAATCACTTCTCGGCTTTAGGAAGAAGAAACGATAGAGGGCCACCATCTTCAGGCTATCACCGTTAGAGGTATCATCCTTTTTGCAAGTGATGGGGTGTTGCTTCAGACTTGATACAGAAAAAAGAATAGAAGAGCAGGTAGAGTACAAACAGATATTGCTGGCCGATATGTAAGTTCAGGCAACTTTATAGTGCTTGTTCATCATATGGTAATGTTGTACAATATAGGTATCTTGCACAGCGTTTTACCCGTATTCTTTTCTCTTCCTTTCGCTATTATGATATAGTTGAGCTTCTTTTATTTGATTGAAAGATGTTGGATGAATAAGATTATGCAGTTTTCTCATAAGCCATGAACTTTGTTTGTAACATCATTTTTGCTTATTGAGAAAAACTTTTAGCGTATCTGTGCATTTTATTCGGTTGTTGGTAGATTTTGATGATCCTATCTGTGCAACTCATTGCGCACATGACCCTAGATATATGAGAGGTGTTTGGCGTTTGGCCATATGTACAAATTCTCCTCTTTATGGGGGAGGTGTTGGGCTTTAGATACCTTGATGTGATCCAATGGATTATTATGCTTCTTCTATTCACGAAGAATGGGACGTATTTGTTTCAACATAAAGTGCTATGCCCATTAGCAAGTGAAGTCTATCTTATGGGCCATTAGATCTCTCAACCAAAGATATAAGGTTCTACCTATGATAATAGAGAGACTCCCACAGGTAGCGAACAATTTTTAGTTTATTTGTGCTCCAAAAAGCACGAGTCTAGATTAGTCGGGTCAATAAGATTCAGATATCGGATGGTTAGATGAAAAAAACATGAAGAGGTCTACAATGTCTGATATTTTGATCAAACTTGTATTAACTCTTGGATGCAAAAGTACCACTTTGATTTAATTTTACTTGTATTTTAATTTGAGTGTACGTAGGATCTTATATCCTTACTTCAGAGAGGTAGAAAAGTTGTTTTCGATAGATCATCGGGCTCAAGATAACATCCAAACATTGTTATCTCTCGATGGAAAAGACTTTCATTGATAAACATTTTTAGCTAGGCATGTACAACCTTATCCCATTTCTATTTATCTTTAAGGAAGCAAAGTTTGAAGAAAAAGAAAACAAGAGGAAAAGGCCAACAAGGATGAGTCATGTGAATAGGTTTCATTAAATAATTGAAGTACAGTCAAAAGGATATTGAAAGAATGTACTACTACTATTTTGAATTTGTGTGCGTTTTATAACGGTTCGCTTTTACATGTCCACTATTTCAAAATAGATTTTCACTTTTACTTGTCACTTTTAACATATCAAGAAAAGACTCTACTTATTTTTCAAGACCTAATACTAAACATCAATTAATAAGTGTAGTGTCGTAACATAGTCATGTCAATTATTATTTTCTTAACAGACGTGTCAAGTTCAAATATAACAAGTAAAAATGGACGGAACCATATATACTTAAGGGGTATCGACCGACGGTACCCTTCGTCACGATTCTACTTCTTCATATTTTAATACCTATTAGTCAAAATTGATGATGAATTAGTAATATTTTTGTTTGTGAGTGTTGTGGACCTATGTACCCACGCGTGTGCATTGTAATCACAGCTTATATTGGTCGGATGGTTGGGATATTTGGAGGGTCCTTTTATCCTTTTATCTATATGTATCTTTCAACAAACTTCAACGTGTTGTAGGCCTACTCAACTTTATTACTTTGGAGTTCAAACTCAACAATTTGACTTACTAAAATATTAGACTCTCACAAGTGGTATCTATACTACAATATTGTTTTTTCATAAAAAAATAAATGAGATATATGTATTTCTTTGACTTATATCCGTTTTTATATCAAAATAAAAGGTTTCACACTAACTCTCGTTATGTGGCGTGGGGGCAGAACCACTAGGAAAATGACTTTGATTATGAGTATCGTATTATGACTAGTGGTCCAGATATGAAGTGGGAGCCAGGGGTTGCAAGATTCGACTTTTGTTTTAACAAGTCCTTCCACTCTTTTTTCTCTAGTGTGAAATAAGTTACGATAGAATTCCAAACTCGAACCCATAATGGTCAAACTAATCTTGAATGCATTTCTCACTTTTAATAAAATAGCAAAAATGGATAGTTGACACATAAGTGGGAAATAAATGAACCTCTCATAAATTTCTTTTCATTTAAAAATGGATGAATTGGTTGAAGATATTAGTCTTCATTTTGTCATAAATTATAATAAGTCATTAGGTAGAATGTCTACATTCCCACAGCTGTGGAGACACTTGCCTTTATCTTCCTCTAAGCTTCTCATGGAAAATTAATATTCCTTCTTTACTTAATTAATATACTTTATGCCATAATGAAAAAAAAAATGCACTAAATAGTACTCTTTCGGTATTAAAATAAGTACTGATTTAGCTTATTTCACGCTCATTACAAAAAGTAATAAATAAAAGACATAGTTTACTAAGTTACTCTTATTTATAAGATGTTTCTTCAGAATTGAGCACTATTAAAAAATATAGTTTTGTATCCTTTTTATCTTGAATTCTTAAAACTATAATTATTTTGAGATAATTTTTTATGCTAACATGACACATATTTTAAGACAGAAGGAATACTAATTAATAAGTTATATAAAAAGGTTGAAGATGTTATCCATCTTTCATATATCATATATCATATGAACCCTTTATCTAATAAAGATACAATTCATATACGTCATTCTTTCATCATTATCATCGATTCTATATGTATATATACTATATTTTATATTCAAAAATAGTGAAACTAGTTATCCATGATTCATACAATATTTTGTATTAAAAGTTATTTATAATAATCTATCAAAAATCTAGTAAAACAATTGTATTTCTTTTTCCACGTAGGGTCTATTCAGGGGAAGCCCTCTTTATCAAGAATTTTTTTATACCAAGGTTCGAACTCAAGACCTCTAGTCAAGAGAGGAACAATCTCATCCGCTGCACCACATTCGTTGGT
This sequence comes from Solanum etuberosum, assembly GCA_029582245.1. Taxonomy (NCBI): domain Eukaryota; kingdom Viridiplantae; phylum Streptophyta; class Magnoliopsida; order Solanales; family Solanaceae; genus Solanum; species Solanum etuberosum. The sequence goes on from JAJONR010002867.1 coordinate 42,088, forward strand.
GGCAAAGCAAGAAAAATCTTGAATCCGTCTCTCTACTGTTCAAATTAAATCCATTGTGTAAGATTTTTTTTTAATTATTATCATATATAGATTAGCTAAACTCTATAATCCTATCTTATTGTCGGTATAATTATTTAAAATTAATGAACATTAGTCAAAAGTTAGTATAAAGGGAAGCACGACAGGCAAGGTTTTCTAGATGTCACCCAGCATCAGGCAAATCTTTAATTAATTATTTTATTAGTAATTTAAAAGATAAATGAAGTATTAAACTATAATCTTCATTTTAAGTACAAAATAATAATAATTTATTAATGAAACAATTTATAATCCACCATGCAGTCATTGGTGACGCATTATCAACTTTGACATTTTATACACAAAATAATTTTAATTGTTAAATTTCGTAATGCATCTAATTAAATAATTCCCCTATTAAGTTTTATTCTGGGCTATGGTTATTTTTTATTTGGAAAAAAAGTGATATTCGATCGAATTTATAAAAAGACCTATGGTATTAGTTAATGTACAAATTGTCTATTTTACAATAGTTTAAAAACTTCTATAATGGACTTCGATCCACTTATATAAAGTAAATAAATGGGGTGGGGTGGGGTGGGTTGAACAAATAATTGTTACGTCTCAATTCTAAGCTAGTCCTTTCTATATTTTCTCCACTCGTTATTATTAGAATTTTCAAGTATGGGCTTAAACGAAACAACTTTAATAATACACGAAGGTAGGAGTGGTCCAATAGTAAAAAATAATAATCTAAAAGTGCCTTCTACTACATGATATGTTGTACTTGGCTCTACATATTTATATAACTAACCCGCCTAGTTAATAGAGCAGTTCAGATTCATTTGTGGAATAACACTGGATTCAGATCTATTTGTGGAATAACATTGAATTGAATGAGTTATCGTATTAAATATTAGCTTCCACATGAATCTTAACGTCTGAGTTTCAACTTTGTACATATTTTTTAGTTTATAATTATACGCCATAACTGCTCCTACTTGATCTTTTTTAAGTAATAATTTTGGTGTTTTAATATATATGGTGCTTGGTAGATGCACTTTAATTTTTTATTTTACAAAAATGCAGTTTCTAATAAAGAGTGAACTTACACATGGATCTTCATTTACTCAGTCATATAATTCGGCGATCTTTGTATTTTATAATTTACTAAATACTTTGGCTAAATCCAATTGTGCATTTATAAATGGACTTGGTCTGAATATCACTAATTTAATCTTTAAATAATAGCACAACTTATGTCATGCATCATCAAATTTGGACGAGGATATAATATACGCATATTTTATTTTTATTTATATAGAATAGAGAAGTCATTTTTCCGTGGATCATCGACTTAAAAAAAAAAGGTGAAATTAAAACATAATCGCAACAAAATATGCATAGAGATACTATGCATAGACTAACTAATACTACAAAATATGAAGAGAACTCGAGAAGAAAAGAAAAAAAGCCATACAAATTCCTTAATAACTAATTTGTTGATTAATTAAAAGATACATAATAATAAATCCAAATGTATGATTCCCCATTTGTGGTTAGGTTCTTCCTTCTTCTACCTAATTCCAATCCATGAAAAATAAAATAATTAATTCAACTTTTCTGTTTAATGGGATGTGTAATGTGTTCTATTACTAACCACATCATCAACATAGAATAAAAGTATATTAATTAGTCATATTACTTGAAGCAAAAGGGAGTGATATATATATATATATACACAAAACACGACATTGATAAAGAACAAAATTAAAAAGTATTATCAATTATCAACAAACTTTTAATTTCAGTCATATTGTTGGTCATTCAAAACATTGATTGATTGGTATATTTGTCACAATTAATTAAATTCATTGTCCGTTTCGATAAACATATCTCAATATTTTTTTACTTGAGTTATTCCACTGTTGAGCACAAAAGCAAGCGTGTGTGTACCTTGTGAGGTACGTGTGCTATATCTAATAAATTTGATTTCAATACGATATTCTCCTAAAATATAGTAAGTACACTTTATTTTAAAAAACTTGACAATCTAAAAGTCTGTTAGTTCATGGTTGATCCACCCTCCTCAGAAACCACAATTTTAATTAATGGAAGTAATAATATTATAGCTTTGGTGTGTGCCTCTTTTCTTGCAACCAACAATCGTCATTCTTATGTAACATGAGAAGGTGAATTATTATAGGTTGAACAAATTAATTATTTTGCTGATTGATTGCGTATTAATTAATTTTGTTGTTTTAGTGATGTACGTGACAATATCAGTTTTATATAATCTGTAGAATTGTAGGGAGCCAGCAATAAAACACTTCATTTTATCTCTAACAATAATTGAACCTAAGTAAGATTTATACAAATATATCCAAAACAGATCGATAGAAAATATTACTTCACTACTTATATAAATACGATATATACTCAGATATAGTATCTATTTTATTATAATCGTTTAAATAAACCTGAGGAAATGCAAGACATGTTACGCTCAATTATTAAAATGAGCTTCTTTTCATACCTATTTCCTCCGATTTTGTCGAACCAAATTCATGATACGATCCAATATATCTCACGTATTTATCCTTTTGAGTTATGTCATTATCGATCCCAAAAGTACATGAACTTATGTTAATTATTATGTATTTATGTTTTACAAAACTCTAACTTTTCCCTCTCATTTCAATGTTTGAATTTGCCTAAAGTATCATGTTCATCCATCTTCAATCATGCAAGCCTAGAAGTCTGTTAGTCTAACCCTTGTCAACACGTCTCTCGCCAATAGGCGTACATATATAAGAATATATTAATTGAAATGTTAAACTCGTTAAAATAGTTATGTATGTCAAAGCAACCACATCGTTTAGTTTTTTGTTATCCATTATGTGTTTGGTGCTATCTTAAACTCGACTAATCTGAATTTTTATAGAAAAAATTAGATAAAATATTCCTAACAAAGACGATTATTATTTTGAAGAGACGACCAAAAAGTAAGAGTAATAGTGAATTATCATTTTCAAAATTGAATTATTAGTTGAAACATCGCTATGTAGAAAGTGGAAAAGGTACAAATAGCAAAGAGCAATTTGGGACAAAGATTGATCCACGTGCAACCCAAGTCTTAACTCTGTCCCACTTCAACTTCAATCATTCTCAATTTCATCACCCCACTTATCTTTTTTTCTTTCTTTTTTTCAATTACTATATAGTTTTTTTTGTCGACAAATTATATTATTATTTATACACCTTAGATATTATCTTGGTAATAGTTTTAGTAGAAAATTGTGTGAATCGATTTGAAAGGATAGAAATAGATATTCTACGCAATAAAAGTATCTCATAATTTGCGTTAGCTTTAATGAAGTGTAGATATATAGTTTGGATCGATTTGAAATGTGAATTTGATTAACCTGTTAATAATAATCTAAACAATATCAAATTTAACTAAAGTAGCCCCCTATCATAAAGTCTATGGTACTCTGATCTCATTTCCACTCAGTTATACTTTAATTTGAGTCGAACTACTTGGTTTTCGATGCTCATATGCTTGATATGTGTCTATTCAAACATTGTGATACATGGTCAATTATGTCTTTTTTTCATTTTTTTTCTATTAGTAATGTTCTTTCAAGTTATAATATATAACTATATGCTTCAAATAACACATTTTAGGCACACAAATTCGACCTCAAAGCCATAATTAAACTCTATTATATATCAGGGTAATCATTCAATTAGTATCAATCTATTGCTAAAAAAAAGTAAGTTTTCTTTATTTTGTCACATAAAAGTCACACAACAATTATCCATCCATTTTACACTCACTCTCATCACTAGAAAATATATACTATATTAAGTTAATATTTTGAATTCTCTAAGTAAAATTTACGCAAACATTCAAAATATACAGTGATTAATGACTATATGGAGTTGTGAAATTCTCTTAGGTAGGAAAATACACAATACTTTTCAGAATTTATTATGCTTTCTGAAAACTATATATGTCGATAATGACAGTGATAATAAAATCATATATCTTGGAAATTGATATATTGTATAAAATATAAATGTTAATTGACTATTACTTGTGAGATATATCTTTCTTTTGCTTTCTAATTAAGTATTCCAATTATTATATTTTTGACGGACGTGTCTTAATAATACAATGTTTCATACGACTTTATAATATCAAACCTATTTTTTTCTCTTTAAACTTTAGAATGAAAATTAAATAAATGAAAGGATAGAGACGTAAGAATGAACAAACAATATTGACCATAACTTATATGAAAGAGACTTTTAGAGGCCCAGCAAAATAAAACTTTTGACATTGGAAATTTCTTGGGAAAAAAAAAAGAAACTAAAATAAGTGTTTATCAGAAAATCATACATAGAGTTGGAAATAATTATCCTTCTAATTGACTTATTAAATAGGAAGAAAATGAATTAGAAATCGAGTATACAAAGAGAGTTGAGATGCAACGTAAAATAGGTCGATTTTTCTCCTTTTTGTGCGCGATATAATATATGAAGTTTAACGGAAGTCTTTCTTTTTTTACAAAATGCACCTCAGGTTTTATTCTACTCTTCATATAATTATCTAACATTGACCACTCTATCGTAAGTCGTAACCTCGACTAGTTATATATTGTTATCAGGGGCGAAGTTAGCAAGGATTCATACTCTTTGGCAGAAAACTATACTAGTTACATGGTTTAAATTATTTATTTATTATATATAGTAGATGTTGAGTCTGCTTCGATCTTTTTATGTGTTTTTATTTTTTCATATTTTGAATTCAATGAAAATTCTGACTCCGCTACCGATTATTATTTGGAGGAGCTAAGCCATTATTTCTTTGACAACTTTTTTGAATTACCTTTTTTCATTGAATACTACTGTATAAGTTGGAACACATCATCAACTATAACATGCAGACACATGTTTGGTTTTGATGATTTTTTCCTTGTTTTAAATAATAAATAAAATGCAACTAGGACTATATATCCAAAAACAAAAAAAACTTTTTTAAATAAAAATAAAAATATAGAAGTGTTAAAATGAAAGTATGTGGTTGAAAGGGATTTTTAATGCATTGCTGGATAGTTACTATAGATGAGTGGGGCTGTGACCCAATTAAAAAGGACTACTCACTAACACGTGATTTTCGTACGGCACCGTCAAAGAATGTAGTGTCGAGCATAAGTTCAGTTTCAGAATATTATTTCTCGAGAAGTTTATGATTCATAAATTATATCTTACAAGACCAAAAATAAGAAAAATTGCAAGTAACATTCACCACAAATAAACTTGCAAGGTATATAAGTTTAGTTTCAGAACTAACGGAAGTTATATCCCTTAGTTTGCTAAACTTTTGTCGTAGAAATTATTTAATATCTCTTGTGAATTAGATATTACAGAACTTATGTTAGACACGGCAATAAAAAAATTTTACTTGTGAAATTAGGTCATAGTTAAGGATAATTTAGCTCATAATCTTTTATTAAACGAGAAGTAGGGGCGAAAAATGAAGTTCATCAATTTGTGAGGTGAAAATTAAAGACCATTTTATTCTTAATGAGATGATTTATATGACACACTTTTCTTTTTAATCATTTTCCAAAAGAATGATACATTTTTATATTTAGTAATAATTTAGTTTTATTGATCATTTTATCCTTAATGAGATGATTTATAGACACACAAATATGTATGACTAATTTTATATCACAAGTTTGCAAAGTCTTTCTTTCTCTTTAAAATTTCGTATCAAATTATATTACATCACATAAATTGAAACGAAGAATACAATATTGAGGCTCCGTTACTCAATTCAAAACCGGCCCACTTTTTTCTGGCCCATTTCATACTAATTTTCTGCGACCGTTGGTCTTTTAGCAAAAAATGAAAAGAAAAAGAAGTCTCAAATTTTGCTTTTTATCTTTAATTTTTCTTCATACCTTTTTGCTCCAAATTGTGAAATCAATTCAAATTAATTAAACCGTGTTTACACATAAATTTCAAAATAGTTATAAATTCTTTGTACTATTTTATTCTAATACATGTATATGGTTTATCTTTTTGACGTTAGTGGGCTTCTAAAATTATTATTTTTTAAAATGTTACATTTATGTTGACTTCAAATTTATCATGCTACTTTCTTATTTCATGTGTACAAAATGTGGAAAAGAAACATTCGATAGAAAAATTCATTCCATGGAATGTCTTGGATAATTATAAAATTATTAGAGATGCAAAGAAAGTAATAGAAAGAACAAATAATTTAAGAGTTTTTTTTATTCATGTATGTGATTCTTTTCTGAAAGTGAGATATTGAGTTTAAAAAATAAAATTTTAATGACACTTAAATACCTCAACGTTCATTAGATTTCACTAAAATTAAGCAAATAAAAATTCTTTTGTGGTGAGATATCTTTAAGAGTTTTCTCATTTTGGCTAATAGAAAGTCAAATTGAGGTGAAGTTAATTTTTGTTGTATACTGGAATCTGATATTCTTTTAATCAAATAACTTTTAAAAGAAAAATATGTCTTGGTGTAAACTTGATCTATAGTGACCAGTCGATTCTATTTTGAGAGAGTTGAGAAGGTATTATCGAGTTAAATAGTTTTATGCATTTATTTTTTCATAAAGATTTACTTTTGCTATGACCTCCGGTGAATTCTCTTAATCAGGTCATTATGTATGAGTCGTTGGGTTCATTCTTCAACAAGCACACGGTCAAAGCTTTGACTCCTCCAATTGCATAGGATGCGTAAGTTAGTGATGCTTTCAGCTACTGGACTTTCGCTATCTAGAATGTAACATGCATGCTGCTAAGAGACGATGAATTATCATGCGGTGGTTGTTTTACATTAAATGAAAAATATATACTATTTTATAAAATGAGAAAATTTATACAAGTCGGTGCTCAATTGGGGAAAAATAATTAAATTTAAGGTTATTACTTATTATCAATTGCTTTCAAATAGTTTCGAAAAATGAAATTGCTTTCAAATATTAATGACCAATTCTACATAGCTTAGTTAAGGAAAAAAGAAAAAAAAAACCGTACACAATTCAATTATATATGGATGAGAATAAACACGTAAAATATATAAACTTCATAATAATACGCAAACCGACAAAAATAATAAAAGAGACAGCATGGTTCCTAATTTCACTAAAATTCATTCTCTACGACTCTTCCTTGTGCTTGTATTTATTATTATTTTTAAAATTTCAAACGAATTTTTTTTTTCTATATTATATTTAAGATATTAGACTCAGATATTGTTTCTTAAACCGAACAAGATAAAATATTTCAAAATTAAGATTGATATAAATTTTATATTATATTTAATTGACGATATAAATTTATCTATCAGATAAATCAAAAGAATAAAACTTGTTACTTCACAGTTGCCATGGGTGGACCACCCTCTTCACCACACAACCTTGAATTTCCTTGCACCTTCTTTGCCTTTAGGTTGATAGTGACAATTTTTTGCATTTTTAAAAATTCCAATTTATCCCTAGTAATTTCATTTATTTATTTCTCGAAATATAAACTTTTAATTAAATTGTCTTTTATCTTTCCCAACATGATTTATTTTAAAGAAAGTTGTACAAATTCATTAGAGATTTACTGTTCAAATTGTGATATTTTGACTATCCTCGTAGGTAGAGGCAGAATCACTATTTAAACTATGTGTTCAGTAGACATAAATAATTTATCTAGAACCAAGTTAGTAAGAAACTTATGATCGATCAAAGGAGCAACTGAGTTGTATAGCAGATGTATCCAATAAGAGAGATCATGAATCAAATCGAATCTAAGTCGTCTTAGTTCTATCTCGAAAAGGTGCTAAGGGATATCCCATTTGGTATCCTTCTCACTCGAACTCATCACATTGAAATTGCTTAGTGAAATTTACACCTTTTGTGCACTCGATATGCATTCGAAAAGTAACAATAATTTATCATTTAGAGTTTTAAAAACTAAAAATCTTGACTCTGTCCGTACAGACCATGCAAATAACTAGCATCTTTTTTCTTTTCTTTTTTTGGTTTTTAATTATAAAGAATAATATATACCCAAATTCCAAAAACATGGGGTAAGTAAAAATGATGAAAAAGTATAGGCGGAAAGTGTATATAAAAAAGGACCAATAATAGCATTTTCTTCTCAAATCAACATTCCCCTCTTTGCCTACTACTTTCTCCTCTGCTTCTTCAAATTTCAAAGATAACTTGCTGACTCAAACTCTCTTTTTTCTCAAAAATTCCTTCTGTTCCCCTTTCCCTTTTTCAATCGAACTCATCGCATCAAATTTGCTTAGTACGATTTACGTCACGAAAACTAATTAATTTCCTTGTAATGGAAAACAATCACCAGACACAAATTCAGGCCACTAAAACATCAAGATTCAAACGCATATGTGTTTTTTGTGGAAGCAGTCCAGGCAAAAAGCCAAGTTATCAACTTGCTGCTATTCAACTTGGCAATCAACTGGTACGGATTCTCTGAGTTCAACTGAATTATGTATACATATGATAAGATTACATTTTTGAAATTCGTATACTCTAAATTTTAAATTTGTTTCTTTTCATTTTCCTTACGAGTTACAACCGCATGAAAATAAATTTAAACATTGAAAACAAAGACTACTTGTCCTCAAATCACACAATTCTTTTTTATTTAATCAATCAGATAATGCAAATGGAAAGAAATCATCTAATATTTTTACTAGCGGTACAAATCACACAATTCTTTTGTTCTTTTTTTCCCTTGAAATTCCTATGATTTTGAAATATGTATGGAATTCCAAGTGCTTAAATTTTCAACTATACTATTGATTATAACACAGAATAAACGGAATTTAAGTACATAAAAAATAGTAATAAAAGTTTTGTAATTCTATAATTCCTCTTTTTTTTGGGCTTTGCATATTAAGAAATAACGTTGGATTAATTAATTTGATGTTACAAAATTATAGTAGATGATGAGTAAGATTAACTTGAATATTATTTTTTTTTTTTAAATTAAATGGGGTTCACGATGAATATAGTGGAGTAAGCAATTTAGACAAGCAATGTTTGTCCTAATTAAAAATATATTTTAAAAAACACTTGTCATAATTAAAAATTTAAACTATATATTATATTATTTGGCAGGTTGAAAGGAACATCGACTTGGTTTATGGAGGTGGCAGTGTTGGCTTGATGGGCCTAGTTTCTCAATCAGTTTTTAATGGTGGCCGCCACGTGTTAGGGTACCAAATTTATTTTATTTTAAAAATAAAATCTTCTCCATTAAAAAACTCATTTGTTAATTGTTTTTCACTTGACAGGGTGATTCCTAAAACTCTTATGCCAAGAGAGGTAATTTGTTTTTTTACCTTTAATAATAATAACAAACATTTTTTCTATAGATAATTATGTTCTCCAATTAATTGTGACTAGTATCTATATTTGGATATATTAATAAAAATACATTTAGGCACAAATACTTTTGTACTTCATTGATTGGTCCAACTAAGACAAATAAAGTCGTTAAAATAGACTGATCTAGTTCATCCCGACACCCAATTTGTGGGCTGTATTGAGCTAACCTTACGGGCCAAGCACATTTTAACGGCTCTAAAGACTAGACTTTCTTATAATGTGATTCGATTTTATTTTCTGACTCTGTTTTTTTATGATTTTTTTAAAAATAGATTACTGGAGAAAGTGTTGGAGAAGTAAGAGCAGTGTCTGGAATGCATCAAAGAAAAGCAGAAATGGCAAGACAAGCTGATGCATTCATAGCTTTACCAGGTAAAATTAAAAATTTAATTTAATCATTTTGCTAAAAAAAAATTATTCTTTTATAAATGTTGATTTAAAAAAGTTATTACATCATAGCTTTTTAGTTGCTGTCACATGTATCAATCAATAAGGTAAGTTGACAACCCAAACTATGTCACAAGTATTGAAATAGTCAAAAACAGGCTTAGTCAATTACAGTGCCAAAGCTGATCGAGTTAGCTGAGCAGGTGATCTTTCAAAATTAAATCGAAATCCCCTACATGCTTTTTAAGTCGAACTCATCATACAGAATTTGTCTAGTACAATTTACGCCTATCAATTGTTCATTTCCTTATCAACAACAATTACAACGCTAGATTTTATTGATTTCAAATCAATCGCTAATTGGGAGACAGCTAATCTATGTATTAATTTTTGGAAGGTGGCTATGGGACATTGGAAGAACTCCTAGAAGTCATCACTTGGGCTCAACTAGGGATTCATGATAAACCAGTACGATTTCTTGTCTTTTACTCATTTGTTTTTGTTTTATTTAATGACAAATTAGGTTTAATCACTAATGACTAATGATATACCCACTATTTTGCTTTTGCCTAATTAATAAGCGCGTATGGACTAGTAAATTACTATGTCTGATCGCAACTTTTAAAAGACAGATAATATAGATTGGACCCAGAAAAATTTCGATTTAATTAAAGTAGGACCACAAGAATTGTTCTCTTGAAGTCTCTAATGTCAACAATTAATAGATTAACTAATTTAACGTGTGTTTTACGTAATATGCAGGTAGGTTTACTTAATGTAGATGGCTACTATAATTCATTATTGTCATTTATAGACAAAGCTGTTGATGAAGGCTTTGTCACACCCTCTGCCCGTCACATCATTATTTCTTCCCCAACAGCCCAAGAACTCATGTCTAAGCTTGAGGTACAACTCATCATTCATCATGACCGTTTGGGCGATATTATGCATCTACTGACTTAAAATCTTTAACTCATGAATCATTATATATGTGTAGGCGATATAACGATATTATGCATTCACTGAGTTAAAATCTTGAATTAGCCTCCGTTAGTATTTTGAGTTTACTATATTCATGATTCATCACGCTCGTATGACGATATTGTGCATCTACTGATTTAAAATCTTGAAATTAACATCTCGAATTTACTCGATATTATTCACTTACTGACTTAAAATCTTGAATTAGCCTCTGTTAATATCTCGAGTTTAACATGTTGAATGGTTTTTATTTATAGGATTATGTCCCAAAGCATAACGGGGTGGCACCAAAATTAAGTTGGGAAATGGAGCAACAACTTGGCTACACAACAACAAAATTGGAAATTGCTCGTTGAATATTAAAATGATGGGTAGATTTAATATATTTATAGAGAAAAATGTAGTAAATTTCTTTGAAGACTTAAATTCATCAATTATGACTTAATTACCATAAGGTAAGATGTTGATGGGAAAAAGCTTCAGAGAATTAATTAATATAATTAGTAGCTTTACAGCACTTTTAACTTGCTGCTTATAATTAGTTTTAAGGGAAAAAAAATATTACGTAATTTATTTGTTTAGTGTTGATTCATTTTTGTCCATTAGGCTAATCAAATGCCTAATTAAAACAGGAAAAAGTTGATGTAGTACAAGTAATTGTTTTTTTTTTTCTGTCTGTATATGATTGTTTGGTAATGTACATTAATTTCTTTGTCATTCTATGGTTAATTGTGTTTCCTTTAATGTAAAACGTGTAAGCATATTTTATGAAAAGAATATTAATATATTTTGGAACAAATTCTTGTTACTTGCATTTGGTGGGAAGGAGTTCGATTAAATTTTCTTCATCAAAAAATTACACGAGCAACAAAGAAAAAAGTATTTTTTAATATAATTGTTGAATCGCCTTGACATATGAGAAGTTTTAGTATAGCGTCAAGAATGGATTAAAAAATAGGTTTAGATCAAAAGTTTAAATTTCAAGTTAGGATATTCTTGTATCTTATTTGAATCTCTTTATTATAATTTCAGATTTTGTTATTATACTTGAGTACGACTATATTTTTCTTTTGTTAATGTGCATGATATGAGATTTTGAGAGAGACACATACCATATGATTTATAAGGAAAAAGTAATAATTAGGTTGTGTTACATCAAGATCCAAAAACTTAGGCAAGGACCATGGATGATGTAGGTAAGATTTTTTTATTTTTTTTACATAATATAAAAGAACAATTTAATTTTGGACTTTCTTTATAAGAAAAAAAAATACTAGAAGAGGGATATTCAAAGTCCACTATGAAAAGTAGAAATCAAAGTGTCAAAAAATTGTTGGAAGTTGAGGAGAGTGGGGCTAAGTCTATAAATAGTTTCTCCAAAAGTTGTTCTCTTGCATATGGCCAACATGTATATACAAATTTAGGTGGAATAATGTATATTTGATGTATATTAATTTGTGAATTTGGGTCCTTGTATTCTCTCCTACTTGCTATTTCACTCTCCTCAACTTTCATATTTTATTTTATAACACTTTATATAATAGTCTAGATCAGCATAAGACTTTTGTCAGTCTGAAGCAATTTTTAATCGATTCTTGACATACTTTACTATTTTTTCATGGCGTCCTTGCGAGTTGGGTTCTTAATGTTCTAGTTTAGTTGTCATGTCTTTTGGACTCTTCAGCCAAGCCGCTTTGTATGTCCAAAGGATTGGGATCTTTATATCTTGAGAGAAAACACACATGAATACTATTTCCTTTATCGAATGTTGCAATAGATTAACTGATAGTAATGTAAAAGATAGTCTAATTTGGAACTGAGACGTAATTAGTGGATTTACTTTTACACGTCATGTGCACAAAAAGTATTGCACATGTGATTGGTTAAATAGCAAACTTTATTGAGTTCCAACAGCAAAGAGACACAAGAGCCCAATAGGAAAAAGGAAGATAAGCTGTATAACCTTAGGCGAATTCAGAATTTTAAATAACGAGTTCAACAAATTCGTTATACTGATAAAATTATGAGTTTAAATTTAATATTTTAATAGGTTCTTACATATATATTAATATTTCATGTTGAAAATTATGAGTTCAGATAAATCTACCGCGAAAAGACTTATGAGATAACACAACACTACATGAGATTGTGTCCCTTCTTTTAACTTTTTAATAGATGCATAATGTTAACAGCACCAAAGTCAGAAACAAGATAAGGGTACAACAAAACAGTTTTGATTGCATATATAGACAGACCTATCCATTTTGCTAACTTAGTTGGTATACTGATTGAAGCACAACATAAAAAGTGTTCTTTTTGTTCAATCATGTATACACTTTCATGTTTTGGGATTACCTTAGCTTCATAGTGGAATGACACCTATGTACTATGTTGGTTTTGGTCTCTTTCACATCAGTTTGAATTGGACAACTAACATCTTGATAACTTCCATGAAAACTCAAATCATGTTTTCATATGATGATTTGAATGGAGAATGTGTTTGCACAAGACAACCAGACAAGATTTAACAGATTAAATGGCAAAAAGCAAAGTGGTGTCCGAGACCGGTTCTTTGTTCTTTCAAATCAAAATAAAGCTAGACGACTAGTTAGTCCATGTGCATACAAACTGGCTCAGACACCACAATTATGGAAGAAAAAAATAACTTCATGGCCACAACACGAGATAGCAAGCATAACGATTTTGAGCAAAGTAATACTACAAAAACTCGTATGCCTGTTGAGCACATATATTTGATATTAGTACACTAGGACAGTTAATGTGATACACACTAACATACACATATATATAATGCAACCTTTATATGTTCAAGGAGCTACAAGAAATAAAAAAAATATGTATGCATCTACGTACGATAAGAGACGTACAACGTGAGGTGGCATACGAATGAAAGGTGGTATCCAGCTCAGGTGAAAGACTGAACCACTGAGGAAGTGGAAACCAAACCAGAAAGAAGGCCAACAATGACAGCACTATTGTATGTGGTTGGCTCTCCTTGAATCGAGTTGTTCCTTGAATCGATATATGTCTCATTAAGAAATGGACCACCAACGAGGGCTCCAGTTGCAACGTTGGGATTTGGTTCAGTTGAGTCTAGATACTTCCAACCTTCTTTGCAATTAGTATCGGCATCTGTAGGAATGGAAGCCCCTCTGTGGTGAACATACTGCGGATATTTGTCCCCATAGCCTATGAGATAACTCATTTTTGCTGGATTGTCGCCCAATATATAATTGGCCTAGAAAAGGTTGGGTACATTTGCAAAATTGTTAGCTACTAAAATCTAAAACAGACCTAGCAAAATATAAAGCGGAGTGGAGGAAAATGATCTATATAGGCAATACCAATTAGTTGGAATTATTTTTTTCTAGAAGTCTATTAGTCATTTCAGAAATGTATATACCAATAGTAAGTATAGAGAGCTCTAGTACTTTTATTTTTATTTTAAGATATATTTTTTCAAAATATTGGACTAAAATGAGCTTAAATGAAGTGACACGAGTAAGGATTCAAATAGCTGGTGTTGTAAGCTTATTGATAAACATAAGATTAAATATCCAAAAAATATCTTCTCTGTAAGTAGGAAGACAAGAAGTGCACCTGGGACATGGCGAACTTTCTGAGATCAGATGGTGTATATTCATTACCATCACAAGTCATTTTTTCAGTCTTGGAAGTGAGCATATAATCACTGTACAGCACAGCTAAGAAGGCAGAGGCTACCGGATGCTGCAACGCGTTCCATTCGGTTATCCATATCAAACCACCTGCATTAACATTTGCTTAAAATGAATAACAAAGACTAGGTACCAGTAGTTTCTGTCTCTACTTTATTGAATTTAGTTCTGGTTAGGGGCAGATTTTCAGCTTTTTTCTATTTACTACTCAGACATCTTTGCTCGTTTTATGTTTCAATCATCACTTATAACATTTGACTTCTATATCACGAGCCATTACAGAGAGTGAAATAGGAAAAAAACATAGGTTCAATCTGTAAAATATAGAAGCATTGTTTATTTCTTAACGAGGAGAAAAAGTGATCCTTTCCTTCTCCCGATCATAAGGAAAACTAATAAACTATGGATGGATAAGATCCAAATAGTAGTATTACACTATTACTTATCAACAAGAAACAACGGTCCTAGCAGAACAATAAAAAAAAAAAGATTTTAGCAGTTACCCCCTCCACTTCAATTTGTTTATCTGGTTTTGACTTGGCACGGAACTTAAGAAAGTAAAGAGGACTTCTCCCTACTCTTAATGAGACATTTCCAGTGTAAGTTAGTTTATAATATGTTGACTTATGCAAGTCCGATACTTAAAATGAAAATGCAAGTATCTGCTCAATACTCATAGAAAGGTGTTGATAGGGAAGAAAACAGGAAGAACACAAATAGAGCTTAATAAAAGAAGCTTAAATGGGTCATTACTATCAGTTCTGCTGGATGTTGCTGTTGGAGATTTTGGTAAGAGACCACACATTACGGCTTCTGCAGTTTTCCTATACTTTTGAAGTGTGTCCGAGTTTGAGACTTTCGAATTAAAGAAGCTGACCCGGGATAAAAGAACCTGCAATAAAAGCAGCCATTGACTTCTTATTTTTTGAGAATGAAAAAGGCAGTAATTGACTACTCAAGTTGTTTGCTTTGAATAGTTCCATTGTGAAACATCAAAAACAAAATGAGAAATTCACATCCAATAGACTCACTGCTTAAATATACCAAGATAAAATTGGTCCATTTAATAACTTTCTATAGTTCCTCTCGGACTTTCACACAGCTGGATTCACAAATGTAGTTGCTCGTAAATCAATTATTGGGAAGCATTCAGACATGAGTAAGCTAATAACCTAATAGCAGTAGCACTCAAGCATCTCATAAGCAAAGTAAAAATACCTGAGTACCAGCTAGTTTGTTATCCCAGCTAAACCAAGTTGGATTTCCAAAATTACCAAAAGAATCTGCATTTTTCCCAGTTGCATAATCAAAATATGTTTGATCCCCAGTTGCATGATATAGCCAACTTGCTGCCCACAAGAGCTCATCTCCATATCCAGTTGAATTGTAATATGTTGCGACTTCAGGAATATTTTCGCTGTAGGTACCTCTATATTTGTCAGCAAAAGCAAACAACTGTTTAGCATGCTTAAGAAGGTTACTTGAGTATGCTGAGTTCTTTGACTTGAACACCAGGGACGCTGCTGCCATAGCTGCTGCAGTTTCAGCTGCAACTTCTGTTCCAGGGGTAGAAGCATTTATCTGAATTAGAGGCCTCGCCTCAGTCATGTCCTCGGGTCTGTCCCAACATTTATGGTCAGCATTAGCATCACCCACCTGCCAAAGAGTCAAGTTTGACATTTGATCAAATGAAGCATCACCATGATTCACATTCAAAAACTGAGAAAAGCATCGTTGAACAACTAAAAAAGTCAAATATAATCTGAACCAGACCACTTGATGCAAACTCAATTTCTCCTATATGATATTGACAAGAAATGGAAATGTCATGATGAGATGAACTGGGGCTTAGACATCTTTCTTTTCACATTAGAAAATACATACCAACATCTGATCAAATCACTTGTATTAAATGGTGTAAGCCCTTAGCTTTAAACACTAAATACAAGGCAAAAAACATGAAATAAAGACATTTCTCCTCTGCACCATGAAAAATGTAGTGATATACTACATGAACTCTTTTACTTAATCCATTATGCAAACTTGCTTGCTCTGTGACCTAAGACTCGGTCAATTTCCTTGTTTTCACTTTAAGCTGAATTCGTGTAAATAATTTCCATGAAGAACAAGGAAGTTTCACAATGGAGGTTTCTAAATATCAGTACTCTTCCTAAAGTAAGACCCAAGTACCACATTCCAGCAAGCTATTCAGACATTAAAAGCATGCGTCGAACAAATTCGTAGCATAAAGAGGGAAGGAAGGAAAAAAGGAAGCTTATAAGTCTTGAATGCAGCAGCAGCAAGAAAAACGTACTAGAAAGAGAAAATTGAGACAAACCTGAATATAAAGAACATTATCTTTTGGATGACAATTGATAAGATAGTCCGTAATCCATTTGAGTGAGTCTTGAGCAGGTTCCAACTGGCCCACACCCTTCATCTGATCACCATACTCAAGGATGGCCCATGACAACACAGTGGCAGTGTAAGCCATTGGGAAATTAAATTTCATGTGGTCGCCAGCATCATACATTCCTTGACTGAGGTCTAACTTTTCTTGACTTCCATCTTTGACGGCTGAATCGCCTCTCCACGATATCTTATTATTTACCAATCTCCCAGCTGAAACATTATGAGATTTTACCCTTATGAAAATGAGCCCGACAGATATATTCAAAAGAACAAAACTAGAAAAGTTTCCAAGAAAACAAGTTACAACAAGCAATGTCTTCACTTTCTATGGTGAACTACTTCCAGCATTCTCCAATAACTCTGATGAAGACATGAAGTCATGATTTTGCTTTTAAGTAACTTAAGATAAATGGTTAAGTTTTTCAATGATCTTTTTTGTTTTTTGAAAAGAGCTTTGCCAAGTTTGATAACAATACACTGAATCCATGATATCATGACCATGGGACCTCGTCTAACATTTGAAGCAGACAAGGTAATGATACCAGCACATTTGGACCTTGTTCAGCATTATAAGGAGACAGAGTTTAGACAGCTAATAAGTTCCCTAATCTCACTCATCCTATAGGGTACATTTTAGGACACAGAGAGTTTAGAAAGCTAATAAGTTCATAAACCTCACTCATCCCATAGGTACACTTTCACCACAAATCCTTCTACAGCAGCATGCAGGCAAGACAATACCTCACAGCTATGCTGCTCGGACTCTTCAAAAAATGTCGACGGGCGCATGTCGGATCCTCCAAAAGTAGTGCATTTATGGAGGATCCGACACGGGTGCGGCAACAATTTTGAGAGTCCAAGCAACTTAGCCTCACAGGGCATCAGCGACGATCCATCATCTTAATGACTTTAATAGTAGAAAAATTGAAGTGCCACTTAAACTAAGAGTTTTGCCCACCAACAACATAAATATTAAATCTTTAGCAAATAGCGAAATGAACATTCAAGACATGATGAAGTGCAACATCCATATGAAATGTCCAAACCATTATGAGTTTATGACACAACACAAATCTTGGACATAATTAACAGTATAAGAAACAAAATGTACAACAACAACAACATTCGCAGTGTAATCCTACAAGTGTCAGCTCAAGAAAAAACATATCAAAGCAGATCGAAAGAAGAAACAACTAAAGCAAATGAAATCATGACAAAATACTATAGAAAGCATAACAAACATTATGGAAAAAACAACAACCACCACAACAAAAGGTATTTTAAAAAAATGGAAAGAACTAAAAATTTACTCCTCTTCAGTACTATATCAAACAAGTAAGCTGCATTTATGAAAAATGAAAATCTTTCAACAGGGCACAAAACACAAAACCCAACTTCAAAATATCACAAGGAACTTTACATTTTTGGACATCAAAGAACTGCATTGCAATTTTCAGAGCATCTCCATATTTCTTTTCAGAAGCACCAGAAGCAGCATCTGAGCTAGAATCTTTATGCTTCTTCATAACAAGTACCACAATGGCTCCAGCAGCCGCAGCAGCCACTATCAAAGCTATAATCCATCCACACCAACCCCCTTTTTTTGATTTCTCTCCCATCCTTATTCACCTCAACAAATTTTTACCTGCATTATCATCAAGAAACCATAAAAATTCAATCTTAATCATTCAGATCTCATAAAAATTTGATCTTTTCAAACAAATATCAACTAAATGAAGAAAATGAGAAAAAGGGTAAGTTTCAAAACCTGATTTAATGATCCCGCATACAACAATGCGGGACTATATGGCTGAAAAATTTCTTCTTTTTAATAGGCAATGCAGGTGAAAAGAATACAAAAGAAGAAGAAATTTGGAGAGATTGAAGAAGAAAATAATGGAGAAAATATAGGGTGGAAAATGAAAATGGTTAATTAAAAGAAGAGAGATTTGAGGTAGATGAGGGATAGAACAGGGCACCGACAATATTCTTATGAAGATGATGATTATTTTGTCTTCAGATTCAAGATGTTTTTCTTCACAATTTGGAATAATGACGATTATGCCATTGTTATTTTTGGTTTTTTTGAGAGATTTAGGGAGGAAAATAATTGACTTTGGTTTTAGGAAAATCTTAACCAACCACCTTTGAAAATGTAATGAAAAATCCTTAGACCAAGTTTGGAAGGTATCAAATTGATAGATTCATTGAAATTAATTTGCCCTTTTTTTTTTTTTTTGGTATGATAGATACATAGTTTTTGTTCCAAACCATAAATTTCGCAACTGGTTGACTCGATTATTCTTGATCTCCCGTCAATAGTGTTTGACTTTTGAAAAAAAAAAGAAAAGAGTATTCTAGTGTTAGATCTTGAATAAGAAATCTATATAATCACATCGATTCTAAAGTAAAAAAAAAAAAAACGAAACTAAATTATATCAATATTATTATTCAAAATAATTAGAATACTTAGCATTCTAAACTAATGAGGCATTTATGGAAGAAAAAAAAATCATTGGTTTCTCTAGAATTAATAAAATAATAGTAACTATTTTGAATTGAATACAAAACTAAATGATTATTAAAACCTTCTTTATTCTTTACTTCTAAATGAATATTCTCTATGACAATCAAAATTAGTCCAAACTTCCATGCAAATGATTGAGTTATTATTAAGCACATATGGTGGAAAACAAAAAAAAATATATACAATTTTATATAGTAAGCTTTCTTATGAAATCTTGGGGTTCATTTTTTAGAACTTCCAATCAAGTGATTGGGTTATTATTGAGCATAATTAATTAAAATGTTTGTTACCCTGTTGGGGTGTTTTGGGGCAAATCGTAATTTTAGTACTTCATGTGCATCGAAAGCTACTTGACATTAGTAGTGTCAGTTGGTCACAAAAAGAAATACTTAAAATTTGACACTTGACAGTTGTCCTCTCATTAAGGACTAAGTTTTTAAAAGGAAAAATAAAAAATTAATGATCTGTATAATTGTCCTTAATTACTTGTTCATTTTGACAAATCAAGAAATGATAAAAAAATTTTTACCTATTATACCCTCAATTAATTACTTTGAAAAAGGTAGAACTTTTTGAAACTCTTAAGTTTTTAATTCATCCACTTCATAATTAATAGGGATAAAATGGTAAAATCACTATGTCAATCATTATTTTCTTAATAGGTGTGTCAATTCAAAAGTGAACATGTAATTAGGGACAGAGGGAGTAATAATGATGTGGCATATATTTATCTGACATGGAGTTGCGATTGAGTAATATATAAAGTTAGGTGTGTTTAAAATACTTGTTTTGACCATGTTTGGAAATCGAAATGCTAATTTAGAATAAGTATAAGAGTCTCTCAAATCATTTTATTTATTACTACTATAACATTTTTATCATTGAATCAGTCTTATAAACTGTCATTGTCTTTGTTGTTTCACTATTGGTATACATCCAACAACTACAATAAATAGAGTTCCTTGCATGATGTAATCAATTGATGCACTAGATTTTATGTTACACCTAACATAAGTTCTGGCAGCATTGATGGGAAATTGGGAATATACTTGAAAGGAGTTAATTATGACATATTAGCAATTCACATTAAAAAAAAAATATATCAAAAATGATCTAATATGAATGAAACATTTAACCAGATTTAATTATTCCTCATTAACCAGATTTCTCCATTTAATTTTCTATTGGTTGGAAGAAAAGACATTTTACCTAGATGTTCCCTAACTCATCAGCATTAATAGCCAACCATGAATCATAGTGTGTACAAATAGTTATGCTATTACTTGACAACATGGGGTTACTCAGATCGTAAGCATCCTATACCCCAACCTTAAGATTGTTGGTCCAAACAAGGGAGCATGAGGGAGCTCATACGAAGGGGTGATGCAAAAAAACCCACCTCCAACCTTAAAATTGTGGATTCGAGTCACCAATGAAGCAAAAAGGTAGAAGCTCCTGAGAAAAAAATTAAAAACAAAAAGAACCAATCACTTGCAAACCAAAATATTTAATATAATGTATTAAGAATACTTGTGAAAGATAACAAAAATAACCAACAATCTTAAATTCAAGAATTCTTGAAAATATGTCAAGTCACTTGAACATGGGAAGAGTTCACAAAGCAAAATATATATCATAGTCATCTAATGCCTAAATAAATAGTCACCAAAAAGAATGGAATGGTACAAAAGGCAACACATGAATACAGCATTTGCTATTGCAATCCTGTGATAAGTTTTCTAAAGCCCATAAAATTCCAGCATTTCTTCTTCAACAGGGTGTGTTTTGCCAACTATGACTAAGCAATGCAATGGCGGCCCAAAGTCGACTGTTAGAAGTTGCTTCATTGAACCAGCAACCACCTTCTGGTCTTCACTCCCCAGCCGTGCAAAACCAACACAAATTGTATTTTCACCGTATACTGTAATTTTGAAAACGTGAAGCAAAATGAAACGTTAGTCACTATAAATGTCAAACAACGTTCTTTATACCTATAAATGCCATAAAGCCGGGGCTAAAACAAAACCAGATGTCAATTATACACAATGAGTATGTATGTTCTTTGTAAATAAGTCGTAGGTTAGAGGCATATCTAAACCATGTCGGCATATCCATTATCATACTAGTTCGGTTCAGATTGAGCTAATAAAAGCAGGAAACTGACTTGCAACCTCTCTTGGTCATGTCAAGGGAACTTATCATATGGATGATGAACTTATTAGGTAAATCACATCTTGATCGCACAAAGTGTAGTACAGCAACTTGGACAAACTAAGGGAAATAGGCTATTAATAGTCACACACACACACTGCACCCACCCCCAAACCCTCCGAAGAAAAAAAAAGGATAAAGTTTAATACTAGTCAATTGCCAGAGAGTCAAGATAGCTTCTGATGAAGGATTACCATCTTCTCAAGCAAAAGCATGAAAATAGTGAACATACCAGATTCTCCACGGGCTTCTTCAACCTCTAAGAGCTGCTCGATTGCTGTGTTAACTGTCATAAACCTGGGTGGTTCATACTGCTTCTTTCCTCTGAGAATAACATCAGGGTCACATACCACTTCAAGTAATTCGACTAAGAATAAATGGAAACAATATTGAAGTCTAACCTGCAAAGAGACTCAATGGTGGGTTCTTTCACTCGTATATCTGCAAATCATAAGATGAAAATGCAATTAAATGGAGAAGGCTGCACAATATCAAGGTAATAAAAGATTGACCAAGTACTTCTGTAACACCACAAGTCACCAGCAAAGTAATACATAAACTAAACTAGAAACATCTAATTTCATGTGGCGCACCCATTGTTAGCACTACAATGGTGTTTAATGGTTGAGAACGAACCCTCTGAAAACTAGTCCAGAAGTATGCTGGGTGAAAATATTCCACAAAGAAGCAAAAGATGAAAGACGGTCAACTGAAGTGTTTTTGATTGGTAAAAGGGGAAGAATGGCAACTGAAAATTTATTGTCATATATATTGTAACACATTACTCATGATGAAACCAATTTGGGGATGGTCTATCGGTTGAGGAAGTAACAAGAATTGAGAGTAATTAAGCTTTTTATCATCCTTGCGTCAAGCTATTTTCCACGGAACCTCCCCTACAGTATTGTCACTGCAGCAGCATAGGAGTAACAGGATATTATGCCAACTGCACATTTTCTGTGTGCCCATATGCTAACCTTGACAGGCAAGATTACCTTGATAACAAGTGCTAGTGAACTGAATAGGCTGCTCAGTCGTTTAGTCACAGGTGGCAGAAGTTGCCCCAGACACCACAAATATAAAAACAAACAAAGTAGTTATATAGCCACTTACCTAACAAGCAGAGTGTGTGTAGTCCAAGCTTTCGGTTTTCTCTAATCTTCTCATAGAAACTATCAGGCCTCCAGGTCTCGGTGAAGAACGGTATGGAAACTGTCTCTCCATAATGGTAGAGCTGTAAGCCACACACTCCAACAGCATTCATCACAGATGCATTGTGTATCACCTTAACATCCACACCCAGCTTCTTAGCACGGACAACAATATCAGTGTGGGTTGTGGCTCTGTATTGAATATTGACATATGATGGAGAGAAAAGGAAGTAGATAAGTGAAAGAACATACCATCTTTGTATTTTCACTTCTTTATTAAATCCATAAACAAAACAAGACATTTGAAAATATTCTCCTCCTAAGGAAGATTACCCAATTAAGCCTTTGCTAACATAAATCAACAAAGTTCATCATTTTAGAGAAATTCCACAAGTCATCCCATACTTCTGCGTATCCTGGAATGAGAGTCTCGACATAACATTTACATTATTTCTCTTATAAGCGATTTCAACTGTCAATTAAGGTTCCAAATAGAAGGCATAGCTAATATCGAAAGAGAAATGCATTAACATAGTTTTTAAAACAATGCAAAGGTCCTTATTCCAAACACTCTTCCTAACTTTGAAGGATAATTTACTTGGTATTTTGCAACAAAGTTCAATGATTTGCTAGCACATGATATAAACTTAAAGAAGCAGCAACTTATTGTTCCGAGGTGATCACTTAAAAATAGGTACAACCATTCATAACCTATCTACTTCTTTGCAAAATTGACCACTACAAAGTGAAACAAGATTGAACAAAGCACAAGAACTGACCTAATACTGGGGAGAGTAGGGTGTACGCAGACCTTATCCCTACTTTACAAGGTAGAGAGGATGTTTCCAAAAGACGCCGACTCAATTAACGCATATCAAAGAACATACAAAAGGAAAGAAA
Organism: Solanum etuberosum; assembly: GCA_029582245.1. Classification (NCBI taxonomy): domain Eukaryota; kingdom Viridiplantae; phylum Streptophyta; class Magnoliopsida; order Solanales; family Solanaceae; genus Solanum; species Solanum etuberosum. Next base: position 65,834 of record JAJONR010002867.1, read on the forward strand.
TACAACATGTACCGGAGGAAGCATCATACCATATAGGGAAGCGACAAAGTAACAGCAACAAAGTCATGTGATAACCAAAACACAAGACACAAAGGGTAGCAACATAAACCGCAAGACAAGAAACTATGCAAAAATTGCTAATTCTGCTGATACCAAAGGAGAAACAGCTACAGGCGCCATACTACCCCAAACCTAACCCGTAGGAAAGCTAGACAACCCTCGCCTAACTACTAACCTTCTACCGTAAACCAAGATAAAAAATTGACACCAACTAAAAGTCAAATATCCAAAAGGGTCTTCATTATCCAAATAAATAAGCATATCAAAAAAATGAAGAATACCCAAAAGGATCACCAACAACTAGAAAAGCCACGTCAGAAGATTTAGCTTCATTAAGGATCTCATCAGCTTTCTCCTCTACCATTTCCCTATCAGCAAGTGTAATTGATCTTCCATAAAGATTTTCCTGAAAAAAGATCAAAACTTTATCATCAAAATCACTTTTTTTTAACTAACTGAAAGTGAAATTACAAGAAAAGACAGTAGCTTTTTTCTAACCAGATTGGAAAGGCCATTTGGGGAGAGCCCAAAAGAGAGAAGTGAAGTGTAAGCTTCCATGTATACTTTGCTGCATTTTTTTACTGCTTCAAGACCTTTCAAAGTTATATCTTTATCATCCCCCAATCCAAGACCTATTATATACAGCATGATTCTCCCTTCACTTCACTTTTAATCCAAAATATACTTCAAATTAGTGATGCTGATTCACAAGTTCCACTACGAGATACAGAGGAAGCAGTTCTTTTTTCCAGTTTGGACGAGGGAGACGATGAATTTAAACCCTAGTGAGAACTTGTAAATTGAAAATTTGAATTTATTCAATAATTTGTAGAATTTGAAACAACAGTCGATATGTCCGAGTGGTTAAGGAGACAGACTTGAAATCTGTTGGGCTTCGCCCGCGCAGGTTCGAACCCTGCTGTCGACGGTTTTTTTCGAATTTAGTCTTCGTATTTTCGTTTAGTTGGATGACCATTCGAGAAGTTCTTTTTTTTTTTCAATTAAAAAATTGTGTCTAAAATGTGTGTATTTTTTATATTCTTTTCATGCTCATTTTATTTTAAGAGTTTTGAGTAATATTAATGTAATCATTAAAGTCATATTTACCTGTTGTAGCAGATAACCTATCTTAGTTTCAAGATTTTAAAACTCATCCATTATAAAATCTTACATGTATATATCATTTGGATGACCCGATGGCCAATGGTTGTAAAAAAAATTACTCACACTAACCGTATATATAACTTAAATTTTAAATTTGAGAAAAGAAAGAGAATTCCAATGGCTATGTACTCGATTGTGTATTGCTCCATTTCGTATCTCCATTTTTATTTTATTTTACAAGATGTTACAATTTTTTTTAAAAAATAATTAAAAATGCAATACACACAACTGCTCCATTTCATTGCCTCAACTATACTTCAAACACACTATATTTGGCTCTTTTACAACATCTAGCAATTGGACAAAGCTGGTATTAAAATCATGTATTGCTCAACTTGTTAAAGATTACATGTAAGAACAGAAGGTGAAAGGAATGTGTGAAAACTGAGAAAGGCAGAGAGAGATAGGGAATAAACATAAATGAATTTTACAGAAATTTTTGTCAATATATTCAGGTCTTCTAGACAATAAACAAGTTCTGGCGTCATGGTGAGTATTCTTCCATATCTAATCATCGTCCTTAAATTCCCTGTCCAAGAGAAAATGACACCATTAGTAATGTCTCTCCAAGTTTGAGTTCTATTTCTCTTCATCATACAAAACTCAAACAGAAGTCGTGTTTCTAAGTTTTCTTTTTGTGTGTGTGGTAAGACGTGTAAAGAATGATAGCTCACCTGCGATCAAGGTACCGAGGTTGAATACCACTGCCTTGACATGTTGTGCAAGTCAACCCACCAGCACCATCACAGTTGATGCACCGAGAGACTTCTGTCTCACCACCTCCAAGCTCCACCGTCACACTGCCAGTACCCGTGCAAAATCTGCATTTCTCTGCATTATAAACCCTTTCCTCATAAGTATTAGCTCTAAGTCAGTCTAAAAATGATGTTAGGTTTTGAAGGTTTACTGGCTCTATAGTCTTTGGTCAGACAATCTACTGACACTTTTTGAATAATCAAACCTCAGTAAGATCTTGTGGTGCTAATCAATTTCCCTCTATTGCTGTGCACTGCAATGTCTATGCATGCATCTTAATTGATGGCACATTATGCCCAAGAATAACTTTGATGTTTAAGGTGGCAATTATCAAGATTAGTCTCCGAGCAAATTTTAAGGAAATAAAAACTACGTAAATCACAGTTCTCTTTGTCACTCTCTTTCTTAACCAACAACTCCCTAGCAGATACCACCACCTTAAGGTAAGCACCAGAACACTTCCCAATTACAATTATGTCATTTATGGGAAGGAATATTTAAGTCAAGCCAGGATGAAGTAGCAAATGAAACAACATTGTTGGATCAAAGCCAAAGATGTCTTAGAAGCTCATTGGTAATTAGTCATTCATGTAAGTAGCTTCAATTCAAAAACTCCATAAAGCACCAGAGACATGCTAAGGGATAGGTGTCACCCTCCAATGAAAACATTGAAGTGTCACAAGAATTACGTGATTAAAGTAAATCCTAGATACATACTATAAGCATTTTCAGAAAGCCTTCTAAGAAATGCGCAATTTTCTCAATCCATCATGTCAGAGATTTTGATCAACAAGTCATACATGCCAATTTAAAGAGATACAAAACTAGACCAATTCAATTTGCCAGCTTAAGATCAATGGAAGCACTTAAAATATGGTTTAGTTTGATGGCTTTGCTCGAACATCCAGAAATTCTGATCATTGGTATATACATGCAAAACATGACTACAATAAGAGACTAGGATATCTCAAACAAAAGTCTAACTTGTCTTGGCTGGCAAATGAAATGATTAGATCTGTTGCAAATGGTTGACCACTACTAAACGGAAAAAAAAAACAAGTAGTGCAACTTATATCTTAAACATAAGAGTTATTTCCCTAAGATAGAGTGACAACAAGAATGGGTGAGAAATTGTTCTTCACGGGCCAAAAAGGCAAAAACCGTCAGAAAAGGTACTACATCTAAAACTGAAACCAGCATGAACCAGAACATGTATGTCTTAGTTTTATCTTGAGAATATTGAAAATTTTGCCCTTATTCTACAGTCTATGTTTTCCCATACCTCATCTGAAAATGGCAAATGAAATTTTACCCGGAAAACTACCAATGTACTAAGCACTCCTTCGACAACAAGAATTACTAGCATCCACTATTTAATTTCCAAATGAAGCTGAATTTCTGGGGGTTCGACGCAGACAGAAAAGTCTCACTTAATGAGATTGTCTCAACATTATTTTACTAAGAAGAAGAATAATTCTGCTGCTCTCTGGACAGCCCATCCAGCTCAAGTTTCTTATTTGAGTGCTACCTATCAATTATGTAGTAATCTTGATTTAAGTACACTTGTGGACATAACATTATCCTTCAAGGCTCATTTGTACTTACCGAATCGATCAACTGAACATGTATTGAAACAAAAGAATGGGAAACACTAGTTCAAGAAATACTTACGAGCACCAGTGCCAGTGCAGGGGAAGCAGGGCTGCGTATTCTCTCTTTTTGCCTGTAAAATGTACATTCTTTAACTATGAAAACAGAGTTGCACATCGAATTCCAGTAGGAAGCGTCAAGTAATAAAGGGAAAATAACTAGCATATAGTTTCTGTCACCCCAATAATCAACGAGGCCAAACTAGAATTTTGAGTTTATGATTTCTAAATTCTAAAAAAAAAAAGACAACTTATAAGGTTTCAGATAAGTTATATATACATACTAAGTGGACCCTTTTAACAAAAATATAGAGTTTGATCCCAAGCTACTGAATTCTACCGAACCCATAAGCAATAGCTCCGCCCCGATAATCAAGAAAGGTACAAAAGTGTATTCAAAGAGCATATTTCATAAAATTAAACAAAAAAAACTTACAGCATTATCAATTTGGGTCTCATAAAAAACTGGAATTCCAACTCCAATAGCAACACTGAGCACCCCAACAGTAATTGCTATCACCTGCCAAGTACATTACAATCCCCAAAAAATAAAAATAAAAACACCCATATGAGATCAACTAAAATTAAGCAACAATCATGGAAGAATAACACAAAAAGAGAACTTGAGAAAGAAAAGAACCGTGTTTTGATCAAGATCCACAGCTCTAATACATGGGTAAGAATTTCGCCTACGATGTGTTTGATGAAATTTCTGAGTGAAAAAAGAAGAAGAAAGAGGAGGAAGCTTAAGAGGTGAGCTGATAAATGGAGACTTAAAGCGGGAAAGTGAAGGTGCTGTTAACATTTCCTCCCTTTTTTTCTATGTTTTGTTTAGCTTCGTTCGTTTGGCTATGGGTTTTTGCTATCATCAGAATCAGAAAAACAAGAAATTCTGAAACTGACACGAAGTGTTGTTAGCTATCCATTGTTAGGCCTTTGGATTGTGTGGGGACACATTTCATATTTACCAGTCAGTTCATTGTTTTCTTTTTTTTTGGGTGGGTGGGCTTTTTACGTTGAAGGGCTAAGGCTTAACAGAGACACAAAAGCGTTAGACCATAATCTAAAATTTTATAAGTTATAGCAAATGTTAGACGAAAATGTAATTGTTGAGTACCATATGAGCATTTACTAGATCCGAGTCTAATGTTATCTTGAGGGTATATCATATAGCTTTTAAAAAATAGATACAAAATCTAAATGGTAACTTAAAAAAGAAATATTCATGTAAATCAGCCCTAGCTACTCTATCATCAATTTTTGGAGGTTGTTTTTAAGTTTGATGTAATAATTTTATATAGTTCTTTTTATATATAGGTAATGTCTAGCTTATATGCAACTTGATTACTCTATTAATTATCCTATACTTGGTGAAGTTCAAACGTATGTGAAGTATTTTTGTTGGTACTAAAATTTGAATCTTAATCCTTTCATGATTTTCACCTACTCTATTAATGATAGGCGATTACGACACTAAATGTTAGTTTGTTTATATCGAAAATCATCAACTTTCAGTGCGATTTTAACTCATCGAAACAATATTTGGGATGTAATTCTTGTGACTTATACATTTCTGAAATTATGTATTTGTTGGTACTGACGCTAATGTAACTAATTACGATTGATACGTATATGCTAATTATGTGCTTTGCACTGGCAAACTTTTAACCATAGGCAGATCAGCGTATCTGCAAACATATATATATTTCAAGAAAATGAAAACCAAACTACACGTTAGAACTGTAAAATGCATGATATAATATGAGCTAGAACTTGTTACACGTCCCAAATGTGAATACATATAGTTTGCATCCAGTTACCGCCTTTCATACATATAATACATGATTTTGTGAGTTGTGACACAAACTCAGATTGAGCATTAGTTTATCATTATGATTTTACAGACGCGTAAAAACATGAAAGGGAATATACATTAATTGATTAAACCACATCTTGTAACTCAATAACGAGTTCCTTAACCTCGTTGAGCTTCATACCTTTGCCACAAATTCTGATCATATGGTTTGTCTGGCTCATATTCGTCTTCTCCCTGGAGCTTATGCTGCACTACTTTGGTCCGCTAGTTTTTGAAGGGCCACATCTCTCCACCATAGCATCATACAGTTGCTTCCCGTTCTATTTATGAAATTTAATCAGACTAAACCTCACATGTGAAACAAAAGATACTCATTCTAAGTTTAAAAGGACTTACAAAAATCACTGGGAAAAAGTGTATTTGTCCCTCGGGTTTTGTCTGTTTCTCTTTAAAATAAACCAAAATCGGAAAGTTTGGCCACCATAGCTCCCAGTTCACAAATGAAGAATATCTGTTCACATTATTTGAATCAGCCATTTGGAAAAACTGACTTAGAGCAAGGATTGCCTTCTACTTACTTCCAGCGGTTCTTTCCACCCACGAAAACATTTTCACCTGACTCCTCGAGTTGCTCCCCAACTTTCACCTCCTGCAACGAAGTTAACATAGCAATTAGAGAGAACAACTAATATGACCACGCAATGGCATATAAATTGCTTAAATCAGATTTATACAAATAAGAATGTAACCACATGCTATACATACCAGAGCCTCATCATCAAAGACAAATCTCACTCTTGTTGTCTGCAAGGGAAAAACGATGTGAATCAATAAGGAATGCCATCCTGATAGATGCTAAATGAATGAACGAGATCAAGGAAATTAAGATAATAAGCAGAATGAACAGATGATCTGTTACTAGATCCGGTGCAATAGAAGAAGCTCCCCATTATAACTTGGATGTCATGGGTTCAACTCTTGACAGAAGATTCTGAGGTGATTTTCCTTCATTTTTGGGTTATTGGTCATCCCATCAGCTTATGCACATCTCAACTTATCCATCGAGCAGCCTATTCAACTCAGAAGCACAGGTTGCCAAAAGAAATCCACCAATTTAGAGTTGTGATCTCACAGCAGCAAGTGTAGTTGGGATTCGAACCTAGAATCTCTAGGTTGGCTTCTGAATTACTTTCTTAAGTTTCTTTAGGAAATGTAAGTAAAACTCTCTCCTACTTATCTTTTCTAGGTACAATTCATGCACCACACTAAGGTAGGAAAAGTTCAGTATATATCATTGAATTCCTACCTCACAATTTTTGTTTGCTAAAAGCCACAAACTTTAGACATGTAAACGTGCATCAAGTAAAGGGAAGCATCGATGTCTATGATTCACAAAGCACGGGTGCCTTGTAGAATTTTTTTAATGTTGCCATGAAGGATGAAACCGCTTAAAACAGAAGTAACACAAAATCTCATTCTAATAAGACGACTACAGTTTTGCTCTCCATCTCATTTGTAAAAAAAAAAAAAAAAAAAGTGGTACCTGGAATAACAGGAGTAATCCAAGAAGACCAATAGGAACTGCTGCTGGTAGATTTTCCACATAAAATAAACCACCAGATAACCCTGTCCATACAAAAATGTAAAAAATTAGAACAAAGACACTAGAGAAAAATGAAATGGAGGAGGGACTGAGGGAAATTCTTCAACAAATAACAGCTTGTTTGGATGGCTGTACATATCATTTCATAATGTATTATATTGTAATGTACTCTGTTGTATTGTTTTGATGAATATAGTGCATATATTGTATTGTTTCCTGTTGTTTCATAACACCACCATGTACCAACATTTTGAACAATAAGCTTACAATATTATTAAAAAAATAGAGTGAGATAGAGTTATGATAGGGTAAAAGTAATATGATTATTAACTTCAACTATAGATTTTAAAATGCTGATTTATCTAAGAAAAAGAGAATTGTAAGATGCACCTAAAAGGACAATAGGAATTCGGTAATCTGGGTCAGGAACAACAGTCTCCTTCTTTATCAGTTTCTTCCGCATCTGCCAAACCATGAACATTAGCCCAAATTCCCAGGAAACTACAATTAGATACAGTCAAACATCTCTATAACAATCGTCCAAAATTTCCCTGTAACAGCCTAGTTTTCTTTGAATCAACTTTCATATTATTATGTTATATTATATGCTCTTTATAACTGCATCTCACTATAGAGGCTTAACTATATTAGCAATAACAGATCCCATGAGGAATCATCTCAAATTCCAAAGGCAAAATTAGACCAAATGAAAAAAACAGAAAATGAGAAATATGAATTAACTAACCACTGAGGTGACAGTGAGATTGATTCTTTTGAAGTTTTTAGTGAAAAGATCATGACTATTAATCTCTTTGCCATAGAATGAGGTCTGTAATTTCCTCACAGCCACAGACCCACGTACTACTTCTCTTTCTGCTTCTGATAAAATACAAAACAAAAATTAATTTACAATACAAATCACACAAGAAAATTTTAAGATAAGCTTAAGAAAGTTTAACTTTACAGAAATTTTGCTTAACTGTGCAGAGCAGTAGTGAAGCGGGCAGCAGAGAGAAGAGCGCTCTCCATTGCAATTTCTCTGACTCCGTCTGTGCTATGAAATTGAATAGAGTGAGAGGCTGTAGATGATTTTCCTTAATTTTGTCATTTCCACGCTCTATCCGTTTCGCTCCATTGCAAGCCACTGATATGTCTAAAGCTCAAGGGTAAAAAAGTCAACAAACAAAACTATTTACAATTGTTCCAATGCGGGCTCCGAAAACTAGGTGAAAATAATTGGGAAAATAGTATAAAATAGCAAATTATTAATTCAAATTAAATGTTATAACCACAGTTTGATTTAATTGTAACCCGTAACAAACAGTTGTTATTCACCTCTCTCCCTAGCGAATCTCGCTCGCCAGTCTCTCCCTCGCTTCTCTCACTTTATACAAACACAAATGTATAAAATGCGTTGTATATACAAATACAAATACAGATCTTCCCCTGTCCAGTTCTCTTTTGCCTTTCTCTCTTTCTCGCTTTATACTAACACAAATTATACAAATTACAATGTATAATTTGTGTTGTATAAAGCGAGAGAGAGAGATTTGATATACAAATTCAAATTTTATGCAGATATACAAACACATAAAATTGAATTGAGAGGCTGCCAGCGATTTATACAAACGAGAGGCTGCCAGCGATTTATACAAATGAGGGGCTGTCAACGATTTATACAAATTTGATGCTGAAGTTTGCTATGGAGCGCAATTATACAAACTATAGCTATAACATACAAATATAATTTTTATGTTTGCTAAACCTAAAATTTACTCAAAATAATTTACTTAAAACAGAGTTAGCAACCTACTGGTCTATTGGGCGTGCATAGTTTGGCATAAATGATGAGTTTTTATTTGGTGTTCGATACCTATATTATAACAGATTAATTTGGATTCTCCCCGCGCCGTGAACACCGCTAGAGCCTTCTAAACGTGTCTGCCTTACTTTGCACTCATTGAACTATTTAAAAGACCACTCGCACCTGGGCCTTTGTCGTTGGAGCAAAAGCAATAAGCCCAGCTCCACCATGGGCTTTATGTTTTGATGTGCTATTACTTTCAGATTTGTAGGCTATAGCTATCGCCTATCAAGCGGGGCAATTACTAAAATTCAGATAGACATATAACATTGAGTTGCTATAGTAAATAAAATTGATTAAATTGTAACGTTAATATAACAAGAATTTATATGTACATTTTATCTATACATATGACTGAAAATCCGCAATGCACCAACCGGATAGGACAATGGGGACGGACTAGTTGTTCGTAAAAGCAAAATAAGAATTAAAAAAAAGAACTATAATTCTTATATTCTATTTTTTAATATAAAAAAGATTTTATTGGCAAACATTTCTATCTTAAAATATAATCTTATAAAGAAGATAAATTTTCTTATAAATATCGAATATCTAACAAAAACGATAAAGTAAAATAAAGATGGGTCCAGAGTGTGAGGGTGACAGGCCAACAAAGTGCCTATCATTGGAAAGCATGTGATGGTGTGACCATCCCTTTTATGATCTCCATATTAGCAAGGCCTTTAAATATTAAGGATTGTTCATTTGGAACAAAAATGAAAAAAACGAAAGAAGCGTAATAATAATTTTTTGAAGAATACGAGCAATATCTATTATTCAAAGCTTACGTATATGACTCTTGCTAACTTCCAAAAATTAATCTATGTGATATTTTTAAAGTTAGTGTTTTTTTTTCCCTAAAATAAATTAAATTTTTAAAAGAAGACTATTTTGTATACGTTTTATTACATCTTTAAGTTCTCAACTAAAATTTCATTCTATATAAATTATAAAAAAAAAATTAGTACATAAAATTACATGATTGTAGAATGCCATATATAGCCGTTGTGTGAGTGTGACCACATATAAAAGTTGTTCAATGAACCCCAAATGTCGAGGAAACCTTTTTCAACCATACAATAATATAATATTATAAATTGTCTGTATTTATCCCCTACGAACATACTTTGAAATATTTAATTTGAGAGGCACATTATTGTAGGCTTCGAAACAAACCCAAATTCACCACGTTAGACTATTAAAATAATTAAACAAGTGATGTGGTGTCTATCGAAAATTATCTATTTATTTATATCTACGGTACAATAAATTTTAGAGTGAAAAAATAATAAAGGTGTTGCATGAGGAATTAAGCATATGTGTGTCAGTTATTATTAAAGAGTGTAATTGAAGTATTATTTTCCATCAATTTAAGAATATTCTTTATTTATTTTTCTTTTTTGTGCTATACATTTCTCTTTTGAGAGGGTTAAATAATATACTTTGCACTTTGTATACTTATCCATTAGGGCTTAGTTTTTTCATTATACTTTGCACATTATCCACTTATCCCAATTCCATTTCTCCAATCCATCTTGGGGCCCATATACTAGCAAAAATAAGAATTTTTCTATTAATTGTGAGCTAAAAATAAACAAATCCTATAAAATATTTTAGTATGTCCATTTGTGAAATATTCACAAATGCTTAAGTTTCAATATTTGAACTTTAAAATATAAATTTGATGATATAATATTTCACCATTTTTCAAATAAGATTTATATTCAAACATAACTTCAAATTTTTATTTTGAGTAACTTCTCATTTTGTAAAAACGGAAAAACAATCTTCTGATATTTGGACGAAATGTATATAATTTTTGCAAAAAATAAAATTTCTTACTAATTAATTGTGAGCTAAAAAGAAACAAAACTCATAAATATTATTGTCTGTTCTTCCTGAAATATTTGTAAATAATAATTTTAGTATTTGAATCCATTTCCATCTTGAGTAACCTCTCATTTTATAAAAACTAAGAAAAAAAATCTTATTTTTGGAAGAAAAATAGTTTTTTTTTGCAAAAAATAAATTAAAAATTTGAAAAACTTTTTACTATAAAAGTTTGTGTTTAGGAACTAAAAAAAAAATCCATTTTAAATGCCCATCCGTATAATTTAAACTCAATAAAATGGTTTGAGAAAATCCAAAACGACACAATCAAACACCCCCGTATCTCTCTCTCACACACCACTCTTCCGCCGACATCGCAACGGTTCGCCGGAGTACTGCGGCGGTGCCACCAACATCTGAAAAATTAACTCCGTTTACTTGCCTGCTTTGCTTTAAGTAACGGCCAATTCGCCGGATTTTCTAGTCAGTTTACCGGTGTTTGCTTTGGATTGATCAGCAAAAGGTACTGATGGGTTTGTTATAGAGGTTTCTGCTCTTCTTCTGTTTGTAATTTACTATTTAACTTAATTTATTTTTAATTTTATCATTTTTAGGATCTCATATTTTGTCTTTTATGTTTTTAGATACTTCTGTTGAAGATATAGTGTTTGTTTGACATTGTTTTAGTTTCAACTTTTTGGGGATTTTTTTTAGTCTTGCTATAAACAATGAGTGATAAGCAGATGGGAAGAAAAAAATGAAATTGTTTTAGTGTTTTGCTGCATTTTCAAGTCATTTGCAATTTTGATATTCATTTTTATACAATAAAATTGAGCTGAGTTTCTATCGGAAACAACTTCTCTACGCCCAAAAAGGGAAGGTAAGGTTTGCGTACATCCTACTTTCGACAGACTCTACTTGTGGGATTACACTGTGTGTGCTGTTGTATCAGCTCAATTTTTAATTTAAATGGGTAGCTATATGAAGTCATCTATATCCATTCGGTTTCATTTGTACTCAGTTTCGTTTCGATCATTCTAAGATTAGTTCCCCTGATGCATTATCTCCTGAATTGTGTTGATAGTAGAGCTTGTTTTAACTGGTGCTATCTTTTTTCTGTGTCAGGAATTCAAGATGATTGGATCTTTTATCACCAGAGTGCTTGTGTAAATTTCGGATTTGGATTACCCTTTTAAAGCTTTTTTTAGACTAGTAGTCGTGGATTTTCTATTTCTTGAGTTTCTAAAGCTTTGATCTTTGGTGTTCCTCATGCAGGATGGTTTTTGGTTATGCTTATCCAGCTTATGAATGCTTCAAAACTGTGGAAATGAACAAACCTGATATTCAGCAACTCCGCTTTTGGTGCCAATATTGGTATCTTGCTACATTTGCTTTTTAGACCTCAATGTATCTCATTGTGGATCTCGGTTCTAACTACCTCATTCCTCCATTTTTTCAGGATCTTAGTTGCTATGTTGACAGTTTGTGAGAGGTTCGGTGATGCTTTTATTTCATGGTAATCATAACGAACTTTTTTGTTCAGATCGTATTTTTCGATTACTCCAACTTGTTATATTTTGAAATATTCATGTTGATGTTAACTTTCTCTTATTTTGTGTGATACTTTGTTCTTTTCAAGGGTTCCAATGTACAGTGAAGCTAAGCTGGCATTCGTCATTTACTTGTGGTGCCCCAAGACTAAGGTATTCATATATATCGCTCTATTGAAAATCAAATATTCTGTCTTTGATCGTTTCAGTTTCATATTAATCTAATTAGTTCTTCATCTTATCGTAAAATTACTGCAGGGAACTACATATGTCTATGATGCCTTTTTTAAACCCGTGATATTAAGGCATGAACCTGAGATTGATAAAAGTTTGTTGGAGTTGAGGACTAGAGCAGGAGATATGTTCTTTTTATACTGGCAGAAAGCTGCTAGCTATGGTCAGACGAGGGTTTTCGACATTTTGCAGTACATTGCTTCACAGTCAAATCCACCTCCCCCCACTCAGGTTTTCATTAAGATGTGTTTCAGAGTCTATATGCAAACCCAATCATTTTCAGCATTTCAAACATGCTCTTTACTAAATGATAGTGCAAACCCAATCATTTTCAGCATTTCAAACATGCTGACATTTGAAGATCTTATTCATTTTAGAGTTTGCATGCTTATGAATCCATACAGCTGTGTTGCGATGCAACTCCGCAAAGTCCTTCTCTAACTGTCCGTGCTGATTTGAAGGTTAAGGAGTGATTATCCATCAGACTCTTGATATACCTTTATAACACATACTTGTGAAGCCTTGGGGTTTACTAGATAGGTTGAATCTTTTTAGCCTTAGCAGTGGGGAGGTTGGGGGTTCAGTGTAGGTGATAGCCAGATTACAGATAATGAACTGTTGCCATTTCTGGTGCTTTGCTGAGTGGATTTGTTTATGTTTGTCATATTAATTTGGATTAGCTAATTAATTTTCACAGTCGGGGAAGTTAATTATAGCTGGACTTGGAATATATAGGAGTTAGAATCTAAGGGGAAATTTTGTTGCTGGTGAACCTGTGTATTTGTCATGTGGTCTCTTGTTGACTGCATGAGTTCCCCACCTAGATTTATCTGTACAAAATTGCATACAAATGTTTTATGTGGCTTCAGTGTTTTTTTAGCTAAAAGGCAAACCTCCATTCATGCTTTCCTTTTCCCCTCGTAATAATAGACAAGAAATTCTCATTTCTTTTTTACTTGATCAAAAAGAGAGAAAATATTAATGATGATAATAATAGACAAGAACTACAACCTAACCTAGTACAAGGGTTTTCTGTGTTTAACATAACATTTTCAGTAATGTAGCCCCTACAGTAAATATTTTACAGCACTTGTTACTGAGATTAATACAGCACTTGTTGCTGAGATTAATACAGCACTTGTTGCTGAGATTAATACAATACTTTTTAACAATAAAAAAAAAAGTCTCCGATGTTCAATTGGTAGTCTATTGATTAGCTGTAAGATTGTGAGAGCTGAATTTGATCCCAGTTTTAAATATCAATTTGAGCTGTCTTTCAAAATTGCAGCCACAAAGGCAAAGCAGTAGAGGTCGTCAACCCACAGCATCACTAAATCGCAGATCATCTGCTTCAGCAACACAAGTACAGGCTGAAGAACAAGCACCCCGTGCTTCTTCTGAATCTTCAAGCGAGGATGAAGCAGAAGAGGCAGAAGAGGCAGGATCCTCCGAAGGTCCTCCACCGGCTTCCACTGCAGCTGCAAATACACAAAAAACAACTCCCTCCAAATCACTGGTTTCAACTGTAGCTGCTTCTCTGAACACACAAAAAGCATCTCCATCCAAAGCCCTTGCTGAAACCACGAAACCTTCCACGTCTGTTGAAACCCGAGTGGTGCAGATTGATTCTGTGCCTTCCTCAGCCAGTGAAAGTGTTAACCCTCCTACTGAGACAGACTTGGAGGAAGCAGTCAGAGTAACACGCGCCAGATCAAGAAAGACAAGGACCTCAAACAACCCTTGATTTCTGTCATCAAGTACTTCACCCCATGGTAGTTTGAATATGTGGTTTATATACATCGGAAAAAGGATTCGTTCTTCAATGTACATCTGGCATATCTTAGTTCATTCATTACTGCTGTCCATGATTTTTTAGCATGGCTTGAAAAGTATAAGGGTCGTCGAGTGTGTAAGATTGCCAGATGCAATTACCATTCATTATTAAATATCCAAATTAAAGTACTTATGTTTGTGCTCAACGATTGGAGAGTAAGTTCATAATTCCTTGTGTTAAGGTGGGAAGATTATCATGAATCTATCTTAGAGGATCACTGTACATACATATAAACATCTGGTTCTTGAGATGGCTTTGTTGATGTACTGAATGGTAATTGGAATGGGATTGGGCTTCTATAATTGTATCTCTTTACCTTAACTCTTCTCCTCTGTTTGTTAGATTGACTTATTCACTACTTTTCTTATTTCAATTGGTGTGTCAGCTCTGAGATTGCTATTACTTGAAGAGTAAATGTTGTCGTAATACCTGAGTTGATGGTTGATTGGCTACTCATTCTCCCTGGTAGATTGTTGCTTGTAAAGGTGGACGTTCGGATTGGGTATGAAAATTTCAATTTGAATTTTTGATTCTAGGATAGAAGAAATTGCAATTCAAATTAACTTGAATAAGATTTTTAAATTCGATTTTGGGTTAAAATCGGTTTGGATATTTCAAATTTTAGGTTTCGACTTTTGAGCCTTTTAAGTCAGGTCACAACAATTAATTACCTCAATATGATAGTTTGGTCCTTAAAATGAATAACTTTCAACCGTTGACAAGGATTGAGATCATTCTATCGCCCATATTGTGTAATTTCATATTAAACTTAATACACCATTATAGGGTATTAATCTATTGGACTTTTGGAAATTTTACTTATTGGCATTGGACACATGATATGGATAGAACTGAATCTGAAATCCAATCCGATCCAAATTCCATATAATTTTCAAAATAAAATCTAAAGTTCAATCCATAATCCAAAACGACCCCTAATGTTTCATAGGGTACAATTGGAAATTTGACTTATTGGCATTAGACACATGTGATATGGGTAGAACTGAAACCGAAATCCAATCCAAAATACATACATCTCAAAATTAAAATACAAAGTCCAGTCCATAATCCAAAAGGTTTGTTATTTTCAAAAAAATTGGCCCAAACTCTGTCCACTTCTACTTTGCTTCTGCACTATAATTTTGCCTCAAATCGCCTTTAAAATCCCAATGCCAATAGGCAAAAATTATTTGGAAGGGCAAGTCAAAGAAAAAAAGCCTTGACATAACACCTTACATTCTAATCTCGTTTACTGAAAACGGAACAAATGTAAATCTAAATGTAAACATACTATAAGCCATTCACAGTAACTATATAAAGGCTAGATATTTAAGATTCACTAAATTGTCTAAATATCACCGTTCACTTCAATATTACCCAGAATCATTCAATGTTTAGCATATGCTGCTGGCAAGCAACAACAACATAACAGCCAACAGAACTTGTCCAATGAAGTCGTATTTAAGGCTAGTCCCAATTCCCAACATTGGTTAATCTTAAGACTGATATTCCTGTGAACCGCATAACTGTAAGCTAAAACCAGTTATTTCTTACTATAATCTGGCTAGAGATATGTAAAGCTTTTTAGCTTCAAAAGATATTTACAGGTTTATAAGAAGCCTTATTTGTGTATATCTTCTGGTATCCATATATGGAGTTTGTAACCAGGCCACTCCATTTTAAAGATTATTCAATGCCCCACAGAGCAGTAGCGCTGACCTCCTCCTCCGAGCGCAACCAGTAATCATCATCTATCTGCAGTTTAGGGTTTGTGGATTATAATCAGTGTTTTAAAATGAAAACATATATGAATTCAGTACTATAGAATAACTATTGTTACAAGAAGTGGCTGCTTATTATTTGGATTACTTTGCCTGTTAATATTCAAAAAGAGATGGCCCTTTGCTTCGAATTACTTTGTCACTTCAAAACAACAAGGCAGATGGTGTTTAACCACACACTGATTCACATACATTTCATACAGTAAGAGCTACCAATAAATCGGAAGGGGAAGAGAGGGGTTCAGTTATATACTTACACTGTTATGAGAAGGTACTATTTTATGAACACCCGAGAGCTTTGAGGCTGTTGAATCTAAAGAGCAAGGATGTACTGGGGATGGGCAAGCATCATCCATCTTTTTTGCAGCAGACACTGCATCCAAGGACTTCTCATGTTTGACGGTTATGTCCTCATGCTGCCTACCCTGTTTGCTGCATTTGTTGATAATTATCAGTTAATTGGGGCTTGAAGTTTCTTTCTTTCTTTTTTTTGCTTGTACAGTAGAAAATCGCTTTCATTTTAACGGAAGACTGAACCAGCCAAGCTATACATACATCCGGTTGTTACAAAAGCAGAGAAGCTAGTCATGTAGTGGAGATACCTCAAGAGAAACAAATCTATCGGCCCTGTTGTGCTTCTAAGAATAAGCTTATACTGCCTCTCCAAATCAACATCCTATTAACAAAATAAGGGATCAGAGTCTAGCATATTGTCTGTAATTCTCATATTGCCAAAGACCACGGTTACTCACCTCACATGGATCAGGAACTTCAATAGAACTAGCATATGGAGCTTTTATAGCAATGAGAGTTTTATCCTGTGATATACGCCACAAACATTATAGAGAACTGAAACAGCATCACGAATAACATATGTAAGATGGGTGTTACATACCCTGAAATGAGGCAAGCCTCTGATATCTTCCTCAGTCAGAAAGAGGCTCCTGAAGAGTCGAACCAGATGATTTTAAGAAACTGATCACATTTTCAGAATAGAAAGAATTGCATCAGGAGAAAAAAAAGGCATACTTCTGACAATTCACATCAGATTCCAGGGTCCTTATTTGCTCTAGTTTTTCCCTGTATTGAAAATCGTTTCACATTCAAAAAGTAAGAAAACTCAGAAACATGTCCCTCATTGATGACAAGTTGTTATCAAACCTTATGCAGCAATCAAGTCGGCGATCCTCTGCACTTAGATATCCAATTTCTCCCTGTCATTTAATTGGAAAGCAAGGTTCAGTTAAAGAATCAGAATGAGCGAATATACAAAACACCCTCCCTCCTTACTACATTCAAATATTATTACTATTAGTTAGGTGCAAGCAAATATTTCTACTTCAGTCGTGTCTTTTAAGAGATTCATTGAGGCATATTGTTACCTTGTTTGCTTCATAGCTCTAACTCAAGCTTCATAAAATTTCATGCTTTTGTTTATACAACAGCTATAAAATGAAGCAATTAGGGGTGGCAAAAATTTGTTAAGTATGAAAACTATAACAAACAAAATACAAAATTTATATTTAAAAATGAAAAACTAACTATTTTTTTAACAAAAATATTTTAGAACTTTGAATTAAACTACTCAAATATTTGTATTAACGAATAAAGTTTTTGAAACAATATTCAATGCAATGTATTGCAAACACATGACTAACGACTTATTAGCTTGAATTAATTCTTACTACTGTGTGAAATTAAAGCATATATGACTTTTAACAATAGTACACAGAAAACTAGAAAAACTTGATTTTAACCACTATTTTATTAAGACATTCTAAGAAGAAATTTATAATCACCTTCAGTGTAGATACTTGATTATCCAGCCCTTGAGATTTTGTTGACTGGAACCCTCTGTTAAAGATAAATTTGGATCATTAACATGTAAGATTTTAAAAAACAGAACCAAATCCACAAGTGTATTACTTCCAACGTATACGACTCTTTGTAGTTTTCTCAATTAATCCAATTCCCTCAAGTACATTTGTGATGTCGTAAATTCTCCTCTTTGCCACCTGGGAAATAATTATTTAAATAAATTTAGCATCCCATATGAAGCGAAAGAAGCTAAATAAAATAAAGAACACATAGTATTTTTTACTAATTTTATAGATTCATATTCATGAAACCTTAATAATAAGGTATAACTTCTACATACTCTACATACTACAATACAAGGGAAAAGTTTACCTCCAAAACCTCTGCAGAATGGTTCAAATCAAGGGTTCCATCATCAGCCTCTTGAAGCAAACCAATAAATTTCTTTGTCAACAAGCCTGCCAAAAAATGATATATTTATTAATCAATATCTCAAACATCAGCAAGAGCACAATCATCTGGTCCGGTAAATTACATTTACACGAAATAACGTACCTAAAGAGTTATCATATCGATAAGTGACACCTAAATTCAGGTTATCAAGTAGATCTGTTTTAACAGAAAAAGAAAGAAATTGAATTATTAATAAATTTGAACTCCAAATCAATATATATATAGTAATATACCGACTCAATTTTGTACCTGCATTTATTCCTTTGGTAGCTTCTATAGTATCTCTAGAAGACTTCCTTTTACTGGGTTGTTTAGTACGTGCACTAGGTGCTTGTTCAACGGGAGAATAGTTGGATGCAGGACTTCTCTGACTAACTCCATATCCACAATTGTATTCCTCGGACTTTTCAATTTCATTTTTCTGCTTCAAGACATGAGAAAAATCCATTAGTATAAACATATATAGGTCATTGTATCATCTCCTAGGAGATAACATTTATGAGCAGAATGTGTATAATCACCAAAAAAGTTCTAAGAAATTTTCATTCTACAAAATTAAACGACAATAACTTAGTATGAATGGTGAATTCAACCATTCAAATACACACAATTAATGGAGTACTTTATAAGATTGATGTACTAAATTACACAAAAAAGGTAGTATCTCTATCGTTAGCAAGAGATTAGAAGAAACCTCCCCAATTTCGCCCAAAGATCGAGAAGGTTTAGAAGGGATTAAAAACCTAGCAGCCATTGGTTGAGGCAATTAAGTGCAAGCAGTGGAAGATAAAATATTTATTAAAAAGGATAGGAAAAGCCTTTTTCTCATATATCTAAGCTCTGATTGACAGAGTCACTTTGTATCTGTGTTAATCAAGATAACAATTACACAACAAATTAACTAAGGTATGCAAAACAGTACAAAATAATACGGAAATCACGTATTTTACAATAGGAGAAAAAGCAATGAAAACATAATACTACTTACCATAACAAAAACGAATGTGGAAGAGGCAATTAAGTGTAAGCATAGGAAGATAAGTAAAGAAAGAAAGGAGAAGCCTTCTTCTCATCTTTCTAAAGCTTGGATTGACAGATTTACTCTGAATTTATGTTGATTGAGATAATGGTTGAACAGAAATGTACCACGTCAGTGAGGGATGAGATTCCCGGACTCTTAAGGCTTGGAAAATCTTCCATTCTTTGAGATTACTCATCGGAGCAAAATGAAATGTAGAATAGCAATTGAGTCCAAGCATCGGGAGATAAAGTTAAAAAAAGGGAGAAAGTCTTTTTCTCATACATCAAAACTTGGATTGACAGAGCTATCCCGTATACGTGTTGAGCTAGCTTTAACGGAAATCCCGTAATTTAAAAATGGGATAAAAGGGATGAAAACACTATACTACTCACTAGAGCAAAAAGGAATGTAGAATAGGCAAGTGTAAGCATTGGGAGATAAAGTAGAAATAAAAGGAGACAATTTTTTTTCTTATACATCTAAACTTGGATTGACAGAGTTACTGCGTATCTGTATTGATTGAGATAACAGATACACAACAAATTAACTGAGATATGCATAACAGTACTAAATAGTATGGAAATCACGTAATTTAGTAATAGGAGATAGCGATGAAAACACAATACCATTAACCGGAGAAAAGGGAATGCAGAAGAGGCAATAAGTGTAAGCATTGGGAATTTGGGAGATAAGTTATAAAAAGAAAAGGAGAAAGCTTCAGTGTACCACATCGGTGAAGGATGAGATCCTTGAACTCCTTATAAGGCTTGGGGAGTCCTCCTCCCTTAGAGCTAGCTTTTACGGAAATCACTTAATTTAAAAACAAGATAAAAGGTATGAAAACACAATACTACTTACCGGAGCAAAAACAAATGTAGAAAAGGCAATTAAGTGTAAGCATAAGGAGATAAGGAAAAAAAAAAGAAGGAAGGAGAAGCCTTCTCAGCTTTCTCATCGAGATAACAGATACACAAGAAATTAACTGAGACGTGCACAACAATACGAAATAGTATGGAAATCACGTGATAGGAGGAAGCGATGAAAACACAATACTTTTAACTAGAGAAAAAGGAATGTATAAGAGGCAATTAAATGCAAGCATTGGGAGATAAAGTTTAAAAAAAGAAGGAGAAAGCCTCAATGTACCACATCGGGGAAGGATGAGATTCCTGAACTCCTTTTAAGGCTTGCGGAATCCTCCTCCCTTTGAGCTAACTTTTACGGAAATCATTTCATTTAAAATAGGAGAAAAGAAAAGCTAAAAAAACAAAGAAGAAGGAGAAAGCCTCAGTGTACCACATCGGTAAAGGATGAGATTCATGAACTCCTTATAAGGCTTGTGGAATCCTCGTCCCTTTGAGAAAAGGAAGGTAGAATCGGTAAAGGATGAGATTCCTGAACTCCTTATAAGGCTTGTGGAATCCTCGTCCCTTTGAGAAAAGGAAGGTAGAATAGGCAATTAAATTTAAGCATTGGGAGATAATGTTTAAGAAAAAAGGAGAAAGCCTCGATGTACCACATCGATGATGAAGGATGAGATTCCTGAACTCCTTATAAGGCTTGTGGAATCCTCGTGGCAATTAATTCAAGCATTGGGAGATAAAGTTTAAGAAAAAAGGAGAAAGCCTCAATGTACCACATCGATGAAGGATGAGGTTCTTGAACTCCGTATAAGGCTTGGGCCTCTCTTTGAGCTAACTTTTACGGAAATCACTTAATTTAAAAACAGGAGAAAAGGTGAAAGGAAGGTAGAATAGGCAATTAAGTGCAAGCATTGGAAGAGATAAAGTTCAACTTGGATTGACAGAGTTACTATGTATCTATGTTTATCGAGATGAAGGATGAGGTTCTTGAACTCCTTATAAGGCTTGGGCCTCCTCCCTTTGAGCTAACTTTTGCGGAAATCACTTAATTTAAAAATAGGAGAAAAGGCGAAAGGAAGGTAGAATAGGCAATAAAGTGCAAGCATTGGGAGAGATAAAGTTTAACTTGGATTGACAGAGTTACTATGTATCTGTGTTGATCGAGATCACAGATACACAACAAAGAATGTACAAGAGTCAATTAAGATTGGATTCACATAGCTACTCCATATCTGTGCTGATCGAGATAACAGATGCACAAAAACTTAACTGATATGTACACAACGGTACGGAAATCAGGTAAAAGCTTTTTTCTCATATATCTAAACTTGGATTGACAGAGTTAATCCGTATCTGTGTTGATCGAGACAACGGATACACAACAAATTAACTGATATGTGCACAACGGTACAGAAATCAGGTAAAAGCTTTTTACTCATACATATAAACTTGGATTGACAGAGTTAATCCGTATCTGCGTTGATCAATACTACTGCAAAAAGGAATGTAGAACAGCAAGCATTGGTAGATAAAGTAAGAAAATTAAAGCGAAAAGCCGTTTACTCATATATCTAAACTTAGATTGTCCGAATTACTCTGTATCTGCATTGATCGATCGAGATAAACGATTCTCAATTAAAAAAAAAAAAAAAAAAACTTAGATGCGCACAACAGTACAAAACCGTACGGAAATCACGTAATTTTAAAACAGTAGCAAAAGCGATGAATCCACAATTCAACTCACCGGAGAAAAACCGAATGTAGCAGATGCACGAGGAGTTCCGGGGACAACGGATAGAGATTCCGAGCAAAGATTGGAGAGAAAACGGGGATGGCTCCGGTAAGGTGAACTGGCTGTTACAGCAATGGCGGAAGGAGAAGGCGATGATCTTAGATGAAGTGGTGTTGCTAGTGATAAGTTGAGATCGACGTTTTCACCGGCGGTAGTAGACATAATTGAGCAGCAAAATTATCAATGGCGGAAAAAAATAAAAAAGGGCTTCAAAACAGCGGGAATGAATAGGTGGTAAACTGTGAGGAGGCGCTGAGTTTCGGATTCGAATAAGCGAGGGCCCGCTTCCGCGCCTACCTTTTTATCAATATTTTCGGAAATTTATGTGAGCCCAGGCTACTAAATGGGCCCATATCTCTCTGTAAACCTGATACTAATTGGGTGAAGATAACAATAATAAACAAAGCTAGATCTCAGGGATCTTAACATTTTTAGCTTACTCTATATTTTCTCGTCTTGTTAATTTTACTTGTAATTTAAACTTACTTTGACATTTTATATATCAAGATAAAATTACTTTGTAGGTTTATTTTTACTAGTCACGTTTCATTTTATATGAGTTAGTTTGATCGATTTTTTGGAGCTGAATTGCATTAGATTATGTCAGTATTTAGATGTTTGAAAATTATACGAAAAATACTATAAGTTACAATATTTTTCATATTAATATGATGCATGATCAAAAATCATGCAGTTTGACTCTCGAAAAACGAAACGTGAAAAAAAAAGTAATTGGTTTCTATACTTCTATTCTTATGATAATTAATGTGGTGAAAGGAGAGTACTAAATTGAGATCCAATAATAAATTTAGTGAAATTATATTTTTACTTAGTGATTTTTTAAGAGAAGTGTTGGAGGTAAAATATAACAAGTAAAATGAATCGAAGGGAGTATATAAAAAGGGTGGAATGTAATAATAAGTGTAATCAATGTTAATTGTATGATAATCAGTGATTATACGGGCTAAAACTTATAAAAAAAATAAAAATTATAGTTGTTTTTTTGAGTTGTAATTTTTATTCAACTTCTTTGAAGTGTAACAATTTATAAATTTTCGTATTTAATTAAACTATATCATTTAAATTGAAACGAGAGCGTAATAAACTTGTCCACTCCTCCAAGGGTGTGACATGAGTCATGACAAGTGTGTTGATAAACCGACAATCCATGGATTTTTTTGAATTTCAAAAGCTGTGTTTTAAAATCTAGGCGGCACTCCGCACAATCTGCTCATCATGTCAACTTGCTACTCCAAATTTGTTTGGCTACCGGGATCAAGATAATAATTTCAGAATATTTATAGAATTAGTCTAATTTATATTTGATAATAAGTATTATTTAGTCTCGAAATTATTCTATTCCATCTTTTAGGTAAAAATGACAGGATAAATTATCTCATATAAAAAGTGGATAAAATAATTTCATCAAATATCTCAAATCATGAAATATCCTTGTCTATCCTATCCCCTCGAGCCCCGATCAAACAATTCATCCTAAATAAGTCGCGTGAAAATCGTGTAAAGATTATTTACATTTTTATTATTAGGTTTCTGACGTGCTATAAGATTTTGAATTCGAAAAACTCCTTGGTAGGTAGCACTGTGGGGAAAAAAAAAACATAAATAAAAATGATTCATATAGGTAGCCTCGATTTGTTTGGAGTTGAAGAATAATTGTTATTGTTGTATTACATTTTTTATATTTCTTCTACAAAACACACTTCAATTGCTTGCTCCAAGAAAGGCAACAATATAATTCTACGATTTACCACTTAATCTTCAAATACTTTATAATATAAAGTTAGAGGAAAAAGACTCTTTAGTCTTTTGATTTAAAAGAATTACTCATACAAGCATACATCAATCAATGAATAAAAGTATCGTCAAGCGACATGTACAACCAAGCAGAGTGAGATGCCAAAAATTTTTATCCTAGTTGGAGCTGGTAAGGGAGTCGCTGCTAGATATTTTCGTGCCACTTAGTATATAACCACCAAACGCGCTCATCTGCATATGTGGATGGGTTCTTGATGGGAGTACCTGCATGTTTTCAAGTAAGTAATTCAGGCACAATTAACAAGCTAGCAAACATAGGCAGATCTAGAACGGGTTCAGTAGGTTCAACTGAACATATTGTTTTTGGTTCGATCCATAAGTACACACATGCAAAACATGTGATGTTTTTGTGTGTATTAGACTCATATTAAACCTATTGACTTTAGATCCTAAATTCTGATAGCAAGTATAGAAAAAGAAGTTATCAGTAAGAAAAAAGTGTATGTAAAACTTCAAGTGGAGCTACTATTAAATTTCTATAATCTGCTTGACAGAATCTCCCGAAGAATGCATATAAAAATAAAGTTAATAATCATGTAAGTGGTCAGATCCCCTTTTCGGGATGGTTTGGGTTTAGTTAAAACAAACCTGATATTCACGTAGCCAAGGTTCAGAAATTTGTAATCCAATCGCCATTTTCTCAATCTGCAGGTTGTGCATACACGTAGCTAGAGGCTGCAATGAAAACAAAGGATCAGTTTTGTCTTATTTTTCCAACAGAAAGGGAAGGTGATGTGACAAGGAGTGGGCTCCAATTATTGATTCAAAGAAGACACAACAGCCCGCCCACCTACCCATCCACACCAGCTTATGGGAGAAAGCAGTGTCTTTTAACAAATCTAGCCAAAATATAAGTAGTGTCGGGATCCTATTGCAGGATCTCCTCTCGAATGCTTGTATCTCTCAAATGGAAACTGAGAATGATCTTCTGAAAATCTATTTTAGTTCTTTGACTTATTTTACTCAGCTTTGGACATTAAAGAGCAGAAAAAAGGATGTTGATTTGCTACCACATGATCACTACAGGAGGCCTAAATCCAACAACTTAAGGTTTTACTATAAAAAAATGTTTATCTAAACTTCATTCTTAGAAAATTCTTCTCGACATATAAAGAACGCAGAAGTTGGGCTATTGAATAAGGGAATAAGAAAGGGCTTGTGTGTGTGAACAATGAATGAGCAGCCTGGCAGGCTAAGAAACATTAAATAAGATTGGCAAGCTAAGAACAATACCTGAGCATACTGGTGATAAACAGCAAAAGGAGCTGAAAATGATAAAAGAGGAAGTACTTCTTTAATAATGCCCCATGGGTCCAGTTCCGGAGTAGCAATTATTAGGCTGAAATATTAAATTGGAAATGAGATAGAAGGCAGCAACATTATGTGTCAAAAGAAAAGAATAAAACCCACATTAAATTCAAACCTGGAAAAACCATTTTCTTTCCACAACTTGATGGCCTCGAGGGGTGCTTTCTGACCTGCTTTTATAGATTTAACAGGCTTGATTATTGGAGAAGGAACTCTCTCAGGTGTTACATCCATGCCACCATCTTCAGCTGACACACCAACTTCTTCTAGACCGCCAAAATGAGTGACAGGTAAGGGTTCTTCCTGCAGGAACATGTTTTAGAGAGAAGTTTGAAAGCGCATTTACAGAAGAAACAATTTACACCAAAAAAGGATCAACTTTTGATATTACAACTTGATTTTACCTGAACCTCAGACACTGAAGCTCCAGTTTGAAATGAATTCAGGTCGGTCAGTGATGCATGCACAATTCTAGATCCATGGACAAACAGCAAAGATCATAGTTAGTACCAATGCAGTTAAACATATTTAGACAAAAGCTATCCACTGAAATATACAATTTTTTTCTGTGTGCACTAATTGGGTTATTTTTCTATTTCATTGCAAAAGGAAGTGTACCTTTTACAGATTTCATCACTTAAATTAAACATCCTTGTGATATCGACAGGATATGGTGATGATCCACGATAAGTATTGCACACATAACCAGTACCTGCTAATATCATTGTCATGAAAAAATTACAAAGTCATTAACTTCATAGCAATTAACACTATTTGACAATACTATAAGTCTATAACATGTTCGACATGGTTTCACAACTATGAAGCATCAGCGCCATGTACATCATGATGACAAACATACGATCAGTATCAGTAGCAATAATCCACAGACATGATACAATTTCCAATTAGTATAGGCTGCATGATCAAATTTTATGTGTATAAAGCAATGATCACAATTCACAAATGTCCCTTGATGTTCTTAATGTAACTACAGTGAAGAACAAATAAACATACCTCCTAGTCGTTCCGCAATAGCACCAGTAAGAATACCACCGAGCATGTCCACTACAAGTACATCTGCATTTGCAGTAACATTCCCCAAGCAGAGCAGTAGAGATAGTGCATCCACTCGCATGAATCTGATGGAATCAAGAGGATATAAAATCAACCCCCGTGTATCAAAAAACCCAGAATCATGCAAAGTAAGATGAACAAGATATGAAACTTAGGGTTATTAGACTACAATGAGCATCTGAACCACAACGAAAAATAACATCAAGGAGGATATATCAGATTTCAAGATTTTCTGATTGTAAAATAAGTAATCAAAGTCTATCCTTCATTCCCTCCCATCAAAAAGATAAATCCCAACCAGAAACAACAGGTGAAGATATTTGATCAAACACAAGAAAAGGCCATATTATTACCCGATTTTTTCAGGATGTTTCTTGAAGTAGGCCTCACAAATGCTGAAAAAAGTAAGATATGTGTTAGAAATAAAAGATAGAGGAAGACAACGACTAGGGGATATGCAACTAGAAACCAAATGTAGCATTATGACTTTCTACAACTGATATTACTACTAATCGCTTGGCGGATTTCAAGTCCAGAAATTAAATGCTAACTATCATTTTATATGATTTAAAGAACAACAGTGCTTAGAAATTAATGCAGAACTACCATTATGTATGATTGGAAGTTTGAAGCGAAAACATCGCCTGAATTAAAAAAAATCATAAAAAGTGAAACGCAATCCACACGAGCCCAAAAATGCTTTACTTATCAAAAAGAAATAAGAGGACATAATCAAAATTCCACAGAAGAAACGAGTGTTCCTCATGAATGAGGTGGTGTAATCTAGTTACAACAAATTGACAGTTACTGGATATCATTGCTCAACTAAGAAATACTGCCTTCTTCCACTTGGGGTAGATGGCTACATTTTGCACTATGTGAAAGTAACTTGTTTAATTCTAATTATGTTACCATTCTTAGAGTTTTAATTCCTAAGTTATAAAGTTATAATAAAAGACATGCAAACATTGTCCAATCTCGTCTCCCCCCTCCCCCTCTCCAAATATCAAGTTATAGATGAAGGAAAATTGGGAAGTAGTACGTTTAAATAGAGATCTCCAGAATAACAAAAGGAAATTTAAAGGCAGGAGTGTACCTTCGTGCAAAGGGACGCCTCAATAGTACTCGAGGTGCATATTTCTTCTGTTTCTTAACCCTATACTTTTCCTGCAAACACTGAGAGTTCAGCATATTTTTTCAAAGAAAAACTAATCAACACCAAAAATGCCAAGCTCACTTGTGAAAATAATGTCTTCTTCTCAAAAGTAGCACTGTTTGCAATGAGTGCTTCAACTATTTCATCCCCTTTTGCTCCCTGCCTGCAACATAGTCAGATTAATACTTCTCTTCAAAACTGCTAAATGAAAACCTAAGAATCTTGCAGTCTTTTCTTTTGCTTATTATAAGAGAACTCTTTTGAAACCAAAATTTTGTTCAAACATATCAGAAGAAAATGTAATATAGATCTAGAGAAATTCTGGATTCAGAAAGCCTCTAAGTTTTCTGTTAATATTTCAATGAAATTGGCCAAAACAGACTGAAACGGCGGCAGATGATGCATACCACCATTCCAAACTAGTTTGTAGTTCCCAAACCTAGAGGTCATCTAATTAACTGAAAATAGACATTATCAATATCCACTAACTATGCTCCTTCCTGCCCAGTGGGAAGGGAAGAAAAGTAGACATGGTTACTATTGCCATATATCTGAAAACAGAGCATCTTTAACAATTTTTAAATAAAAGCTTGTGCAGGCTGCAGCGGTGTATCTCACACATTTCTTGAAACTGCCCACTAAAATAAATAAAAAATACCACATAAAACCCTGAACCTCGAAAAACTCACCTTCGCATCTCGTCAATATCTTCACTAGTGAGACTCTGAGCAGTATTATTATCAACAAGCGCACGGTTGTCTTTAGATCCATCCACATCTTTTTCTTCAAGGTCGTTACCTGATAATGAAAATGCACAAAAGTTACTATCAATTCCACATAATTTGTTAAAAAGAGAAAGAGAACAATTAGAGAAAGTAATACGAGATGTATAAGGGTAGACTGTCTACATCACACTCCTAGGGGTGCGGCCTTTTCTTGAGCCCAGCATGAAAGCGGGATGCTTTGTGCACTGAGATTCCCTTTGAACACGAGATGCATAAGCATATTTGGTTTGGTCTATCTTTCCATACTAGCTTGGTCAAAGAACTATATACCACCTCTACATCCTAATTTTCTTGTTCCGCTTCAACTGGTTCTTTCTCCCAAAAGCTTGGAGAGAGTAAGCAAGAAATACACTATAGTGAATAAACACAAGCTAAAAAGAAGACTTATTCTAGTTTTACTGAAAAAGTTTGAGTGTGTCATGGAAAGCAAGAGCTCATTCTTTGGCACTATTCAAAAACAAGGTATTTGCAATGTGGCAGGAAGGTCCACAAGTGTAACCCCTGAAAGTCATTTGCACATGCAAAAATATCATCAACTGCAGTATAAGTCCTCCATATAATCTTCCTTATTATAAAATAAAAAAGTTATGTTAATCATGCTTGCTCCTCCGAGTCTAAAAGAGTCTATGATGATGATTATCCATACAAAGCAATGCATTTTTCTGAGAAAACCTTGCGTTAGAATCTTTCAGATAGATATTATAATTATATAACATTAAACATAATAGGCTGATTAGCCCTATTATCTGTAATGCTATATAATTACATTACACATAAAATTGTCAGTCACCATTTTGTTTCAAAATAGTGATTGGCTACTTCGAAGGGGAGTCTTGGTGTAATTAGTAAGTTGTTGTCATGTGACCTCACGGGTTCAAGATGTGAGAATAAACACTTGCAGAAATGTAGGGTAAGGAGGCGTACAATACACCCTTGTGGTCCGACGCACATAGCAAGAGCTTAGTGTATCGGGCAGCCTTTTTTAGTAATTGACTACTTCAAAAACTAAGTACTCGTCTCCCGGTAAATGACTACCGCCCCAAGTTGAATAAGCTTAGTAATAATAAGTTAAAGAACAGAGATAACAGTATTTCAGAAGAATACCTTCTGCATTCTCAACAAAACGAGTCAAAAAGGTTCCTTCTTTTCCCGACTCCACTTGAAACAGAGACCCGAATGGACAACCTATAAGAGGCTGGAGAGAACACTTCTTATTCCCAATTTTCAATGTCCTGCATGCACAATACAACTTCTCCATCAATTCAAAAATCCATAATTCAGAAAAAAAAACTGCATCTTTATGCACTAAAATCAATCAACTATATCTCAATTACAAAACTAAATGCAGCAGACAGAAGCAAAAAAAATCGGATGTAATTACTTACGAGGCAGCAGTAAGACGAGAAAAAACTAAACGGTCGCCATCATTGATGTCAAGCAATACATTGCAACCTTCATAAGTTAATCTACTATTATGATTTTGCTTCAAATCCTCATCAACTGCTTTTTCAATCGACATTTTTGGTGTTTTTTACCGCTAAAAATTCAATCTTTAAGCATTAGATGAAGCAGCAGAGAAGGAAGTTACACTATAAGCTTCAGTTCTCTGTTAGTTTAAACCCTAGAACCCTAAACGATGGGTAATTTACAAAACAGGGACCATAATTTAAACAAATGAATATTTGGGCACTAAAATGGTGGATTTTCGGGGATTTAAAATTGGGATAATTCACAAAAGGGGAAATTTCAATTTGCCCCCTAAACTTTAGGTATTTGGTAAAACATCCTCGAAAGTTTTTATAGTAGCAGTATTACCCCCTAATTTATGAAGGTTGACTTCCAATAGGCATCAAGCCCAATGTAAGTCAATATCATATATTAAGGGTCAACTCAATTTATGTTAGATCTAGACTTATTTCAATCCAACTTGTATCTAATAATGTTTTGTTAAGTAAATGCTAGTATATGTTAAATGAGAATTTATTTATTGATTAGTTACTCAATTCATTGAATTCGATTGTTTTTAATATATTGGCATATTGAAATATTATAATATGACAATTTTTATGATGTATATGAATCACAAAATATTAGATATCGTGTCTGAAGTGAAAAATATTGTATTAGGATCAATCAAATTTCTGTTGATGACTCAGCTCTAGACATAACTATTTGGTATGAAATTCCACAATAACAAAAACTAGTTTTACTTATATATTTTTGTTATAGGAATTAAGGGTATATTTTTGAAATATACATGCACATATAAGCAAATGAATATGAAAATTAAATGTTTATACTGATATTAAATCTGTTGATACTTGCAAAAGAGTTGGTATTGGTAGTTGTGACTAAAATTAAATCTATTTTTATCCAAAGAATGGAGTAATAAGGAGTAATATATTATGACATATTAAATTATATTTGATTATATATAAAATATTTGCATTATTATCACTATATATAAAAAAAAAATTAAAAAATTAAGAAAAAATAGTTGTTTATATATTGTGTCCTTGAGTGAATTAATTAACAATTGTATTATGTGTGGATGATAAGAGAAATGGAAATGGTGAACAGGTCCGCATATTTTGGGACGACAAGGGAACACCTTCTGCAATATCTTCTCTTAGTGAATGGTTGGCCAAATCAACATCTGACTTCTAACCACTCCATTAAGATTCTTTCATTTTTTAATTAATTTGATAATAAAACAATAATACATAGAAAATAATATCCATAAAAGGGAGTCTTGAAACAACAGTAAAGTTGTATCGATATGACTTATAGAATCACGATTCACGAGTTTGAGTTGAGGAATAACTACGTACGAATTCTTAAGTCAAAATATACTGCCTACATTAACCTCGTTGGGGTGCAGTACGTCCCTCCCTGGACGATGCAAACCATGATTTTTTAGTCCTAGAATATATCAGCTATTGATGCTTGCGTCAGGGCAATCTTAGCCACTCGTCTAACCAATTTTTTACATGGCCAAAAAGATAGTAATAATAAATTATTTAATTAGGAAACAAGTATTTAGTTAAGTATGTTTTTTTCCTTAGGTTTTGTGTTTATCTGCTGGCCATCCACTTAAACTGCAAGTTGTCTAGATCTATAGGCAAAGCATGTTCCAATTTCACATGTTGCTAAGAACCTAAGACCCTAAAGTGGCTAAAGAGAGATAGGAAGACATTGTGGACATATAATAGGGATGTTTTTTGGGAATTTGTACTGAAAAGATAGAGGCACTTTGTTGAATTTGAGGAACCTAAATGGATATATATACATATATAATAATAATAATCATTCACAACAGTCAGTCACCCTGTTAGTGTTTACTAGTTTTCTTGGAAAAATATGTGTGGTTTCTTTTGTCATTTTTCATTTTTCATTTTGCTAATTATTGGAATCTTCAAACCCACCATGTGTTATGAGGAACAAATTGACTAGTCATTCCAAACTAAGGAGAAGGTGCGTACATATAAACATTCAGAAGCTTCCAAACGTTTGAGAGTGATCCCATATAAGATACACCCTCCGTTCACCTCTGTCACGTACGACGATTGTATCTCACGTGAATTGTTATGTACGAATTATGTGTTATCTTGTTTAAATGTTTAATTGTGCATATTTAAAGTAGGAATGCGTAGATGAAAACTGGAATCAAGTTAAAGTATATGTTTATGTATTATGCCCTGTCGGAAAAATAGTGTGTTGATATTAAAATCCGTCTGTAAAAACCGATCAAGTCCGTCGATTTTCTTAAATTATGTAATTATAAAATGCACCCCTATATTTCCAAGCTAATATTGCATACAAGAAAGTGCGTAGATATAACCAATGAGAAACTTCCAAAAGTTTGAGAGTGATCGATCCCATAAGACGTATAGTGGTGAAAGATATTAATGTGAAAATATGGAAAATGACTTAATAATATTATTGTTCTTTCTTGAAGTCTCTTCTTTTACACTCAAAGGCATTGATTCTTGATCTTTTCTATGATAAAAAAAGGAAGAAGCTAAATTTATGCATTTTTTCGAGTACTATTATACCAAAAAAAAATTAGAATGTAGAGTTAGAAAGTTTAGAATATTTCTAAATTTATATTATACACTTAGACGTTTTGAGTTTTTTTTCCTCTCTTCTTTTGCATGTACATACATATAACATATTTCACGTCATTCAGAATCCGTCTAAAGTATAGAGTATATGAGCTAGTATTTCACATACGAGGTCTAATCCTTCAAGCACAGAGTACATGAATAAGTGGTTAAGAAAAAACGTAGTTATTATAATTTATATACTAACAACGTAGAAAAAATTTATAATATCATATCACCTAAGAAAGAACTAGACGTAGTAACAATTCAATTGCACGTTATGTAAAATGAAACTAGTTATTTGAAAAATAAGAAGATAGACCAAAGTGTAACAAATTAAATTGCACGTTATGTACTATGAATCTGCCTATGAAAGTGATTTTTATTAAAGAAACAAGAAAATGTGGAAAGAAATATAAAATTGAAGGTGTCTTTAGTGTGTGTATATACTATATGTGTTAAATTTAATGCAATTTTCTTTAAAACAAAATAACTTAAACCGGCAGTCAACATTTTAAAAGTTGAATATATACATTTAAGTCACTTCATAGTGTAGACTCCACCATGGTTGATCAACTATCAATTCACTCGGTCTTGCCAAAGTCAAATCTAATTAAATTAATGGTTGAGATTAGAAGGGAAAATCAATCTGATTAAGTATAGATTAATCAAAATATACGTCAAAGACAAAAAAGGTAGACAAATCTATGTATACCATCAAAAACTATTTGTGATGAATAAAATTCCTCTATTTTTAATTATCAATCTCGTGTTGCAGTGTAGCAGTATTTTTTTATTCTTAATCAGAAGTCTTGAGTCCGAGTTTCTTTGAATATGGAACTTCCCAACGCGAATCCAAATTTAGTCAGACTCCAATATAAATATCAGACACAAAAGAAATTCTCAAGTTCACATTCTGGCTATGAAAAAAGTTTCACTAGAGAGTTTCCCTTTTTAAGGTCTTGCATGATGCTTCTCTTAATTAAAAGTCTGAGCTTCTAAATATGGAAAATGTTTTAATAGAAAGCGCATCACTTTTTATCGAGCCTTACATAACATAGTGTGATAAATAGAATTGTTCTACCTTAATCAAAAGTTAATTTATGATAAGGAACATTTTTTCTTTTAACGTGTCATTATTAGTCAGAATTCAATATGAATGCGTTACACCATAGCAGTAACTAGAAAAAGACAAATGCATCAGGATTATTTTATGCTAAGAAGCAGCAAACAGAATATTAAATACAGTAGAGGGAGTAGATAATAAAGAAGCCCAACTTTTTTTTTCCCCTTCTTGGATCCCTCTCCATTAATAAAAAGAAAGAAACTACACACTCTTTTACATTAATATAGAAAAGTTAGAACTAACTTCTCTCTCTCTTTTTCTCTTATGAAGAAGAGAACTTCTTCTTCTTCAACAATTCCTCTGTTTCTTTTCCATTTTCTTGCTCTGTTTTTAATGGCACTCTTAACATTTTTACCAGAAAATACCCAAAAAAATCAACCTTCAAAGAGGAGGAAAAAACAACAAAAACAGAACAAGGAGAAACAAAAGCAGCCATCTTCATGGGATCAATTCAAGAACTTATTGACTTGCAAACAAATTGAAAACTCAACTGTTCATGATCCTGCTTCCAAGAATCCTCCTTCTGCTGCTGCTCCTGCTGGAGCTTATTCAAAGTTGAGTTCTTGTAGCTCCATATGCAGTTTCAGGTATTAAAATTACTTAATACCTGATTCTTTTTTCATATGCGAACCTGATTCTTTTTTCATGGACCAAATATATAGGATTTTTTTTGCAAATTTGAACATGGAGCCTTTTTTACCATGTTGAACTGCGTAAACATCTCAAAAGAAAAAAATCAGTCAAAAATAGCCATTTTATGATCTTGTAATTAAAAAATAATCATATATACTCATTTTTTTAGGATTCATACATGCATTGATTCAATCGAATAATCTGCGCTATCTATATGCACTTTCTTTTTTTACCATATGCGAGTAAAAAAAATTCATTTTCATATAGAAGCAAACTCTCCAAATTAATAATCCGAACTTTGTGATAGTGTCTTGAAATTTCAGTCTAAGAATTCGAAACTTTATAATAATAAATATTAATTATTTTTTCAATTGTATTGACTAGAAAGTGATTATTGGTAGATATTATCCAATTTTAAGTTGTTAGAAAAATATTACTTCGTATATTTAATTATATTATGTCTCGATATCATCAGAGATGTGGTACATGGCAACACAAGAGTGGTACATAGAGCTGATAATTCCCCAGAAAGTAGCAGCTTAGGCCAAGAAACTCGTCTTCTAAGCAAGAATAAAACTTCTCATCATGGCCCTTCATCTTCAAGTTCGAGGTCTCTTGCTAGATCAAACGGTGGTGGTAGCTCCACGTACACTACTTCATCAAGGGGAATGCAATTTCGTAAGCTTTCTGGATGTTATGAGTGTCACATGATAGTAGATCCTAGCAGGTATATTTTTAATTTTAATTTCATTTTTCTA
This sequence comes from Solanum etuberosum, assembly GCA_029582245.1. NCBI lineage: Eukaryota > Viridiplantae > Streptophyta > Magnoliopsida > Solanales > Solanaceae > Solanum > Solanum etuberosum. Next base: position 100,704 of record JAJONR010002867.1, read on the forward strand.
ATACATTTTATTTGTGATTAATAATCTTGTTATATAGTATTAATGAGTGATTTTTTTTTATTTTTTTTTATAGGTACCCTTTACCAAGGTCAACAATATGTGCATGTCCAGAATGTGGAGAAGTTTTCCCAAAAATTGAGAGCTTAGAACATCATCAAGCAGTAAAACATGCTGGTAAATCTTTTATTTTCTTAATTTCTTGTTTATATTCGAAAAATCTCAAATACTCCTTTTAAAATAAGTATAAATAATTTTCTATAAAACCTTATATAATTAATATCCTGAAAACATATGCTTTAAGAAGTTAAATGAATACACTTAATAGTATCAAAATGATTCATATTATTCGTATCTATAAGTTAAATCCTTATATATTATATTTTCTTTCCTAGTTATATTCATATTCCTTTTGTTTAGCTTAGGGAGGGGTGGGGTGGGGGTTGTGTGGAAAATCTCTTTTGGAAAAGTGTCATAAAGCTAGTCCACACAAAATAATAGATAATCGATAGATATATAATATATGTATATTAACTAGTGAATTTAGATATTTTTGATTGAGCAGTCGAATGTGTAACTTTTCATTTTTTAAATACTTAATTTTCTCATATTTTTCCTAGAAAAGCATGATTTCAATCTAGTAAAAGGAGACAAGGTTTAGACAACATTTAAGCATTGAATTGTTTTAGGCAAAGTTCAAATTGTGTTAGTGGAGGCAAAACGGAATTGTTAATACAATTTTTATAAAATAATAATGTAAAGTACGTTAAATATATATTTGTGATACATTGGTTGAACCCCCAATAAATACTTTGCCTTTTTTTTCTGTGGACCACTTAAATATTTTAAGGACCATCTAGAGTAATATTTGCCAACTACCTCTTCATAAAATTGAAAAGAACTATACAGTATATATTATTACATGTAGGAACATTTTAATTGGCAAATAGTAGTTATTTTCTTTTTTTATTATCATATATCACACCGACAACATGACACCCTAATTTACTCATACTAAAATTAATTAAAATCTTTTTAGTTAATAATGTTGAAGATTATTTTATTTTGTTTAATTAAGAATGCATACCTAAGTAGAATCGAATCTTTAATACTGAGATATTACTTAGTCTTTGAATTATCAACATTTGGTAGCCCACTCCACTTAATAATCAATGTTTTCTTATCTTGTTTAGCTATTTAAGTTCTAATTATTTATCATAGTACTAATTCTGGAATAGCTTATTCCTAACTAATTTCATAATTAGTTAATAACATTAACACCCATAATTGGTTGCTGGTTGGTTGGCCAGTAAGATTTAATATCTTACCAACTAGAAATGAGACCCCATTTTATTTTCTTTAGTTTTCTTTGTTCACATATTTTTTTGTGGAATATTGAAATTGACATGACTAAAACAAATTGGAAATAAAAATTCATATAGCTGATTGTAATTGAACTCATTGTAAATTATAATTAGTTGAATTCACGATTTACTTTTCTTAGTCGATATATATATATACATATGTTATATGTTTGCGGGTTAATTTTAATTTAAGCGATTGAATGAGGATTATTTACATAAAATCTTTTATAAATTATTTTCAGTGTCAGAGTTGGGTCCAGAAGATTCAAGCCGTAACATAGTGGAAATAATCTTCAAATCAAGCTGGCTCAAAAAGGATAATCCAATCTGTAAGATCGAACGGATATTAAAAGTCCACAACACCAAACGCACGATCCAACGGTTCGAGGACTGCAGGGACGCAGTGAAGATACATGCAGTGGCCACAGGGAAGAAAAACCCAAGATGTGCCGCTGATGGAAATGAGCTGCTTAGATTTTACTGCACAAGCCTTACGTGCACCCTCGGTGCACGCGGCTCGTCCAGCTTGTGTGGCTCCGTACCCGGCTGTGGAGTTTGCACTACCATACGCCACGGCTTCCAAGGAAACAAAACTAGTGGGGTCCGCACAACTGCTAGTAGTGGGCGGGCCCATGATTGTCTCGGTAGTGGTATGGCCCGACGCAGGGCGATGATCGTGTGTCGGGTCATTGCCGGTAGAGTCAAGCAGGCCGCAAAGGATGTGGGGGCTTCTCCTGCGACAGAGGAGGAGAATTGCTCTGGCTCTGGCTCTGGTTCTGGCTTGTCGGCTACTGACTCTACCATATACGATGCAGTAGCCGGACACGCGGGGATCTACTCGAATCTCGAGGAATTATACGTATTTAATCCAAGGGCTATACTTCCATGCTTTGTCGTGATATACGAAGCATTGGAATCTTAGGCTTAACGTTTTTTTTATTTGTACTTGAGCTGTTTGTACGGTTTAGTTTGTTTTTTTTCTTTTTTGTTGTGTCCTTAAATTTATGTAACTAATTTCAAGTTAGTTAAAAAAATTGTAACACCCGTGAGGTAATGCTGATCCAACTATAATTTTTGTACATATTTATTTATTTGCCTTTTTTACATATTGTTAGTTTGTTGAAGGCGAGTAAATACATTGATGTTTGAAGTTCATCTACCCAACTGTACCATAATAAATATCTTAAAATACAGCCCCTCAATTTATGTTTGAAAAAAATGCCGTCCTTCAACATTTAACTTGTCATTTTCTATGTCAATGTATCTTACCCCACCAAATTCCTTTACTCTTTCACGATTTAACTTATAAATACTGACAACACAAAAATATTTATACTTTTATATGAAGATTTATATATTTAACCTGATCGTATAAATAAATTATACATGATAGTGTAGAGAAACTTGAACTCTTTTTTTTTTTAATTGAAGACTTACGTTTCTTCTTCTAAAGCTGCAACAAATAAAGGTAAAGAAACTTAAAGGATATAGATAGAAGTAGGGTAAAGGAAGCATTATAATACTCAAAAGGATAGCTATGAACTGTGGATGATTTTTTCAGAGTTGGGGACAGAAATGAGTCAAAAAAGAAGACAATATGAATTATGATGATAGTAATTTTATTGAAGTAGTAGTACCTAATTGATTGATTAATTGATAATTATTTACAGTTCCTGATGTTACCAAAATCAAGGAAAAAAGGCTTTTTCGCTTAATAAGATTTACTTACACTTTTCTCTTTTTAGACTCGAAAATGTGGCCACAGTGAGTAATATGTGGTAGTGTTACCAAAATTAAAGGAAAAAAGTTGTTGAAGTAACCGCATGAATCAATCAATCACATAAATGGATTTTTTCTTCTTCTTATTAATGGATGAGCTGTGGAAGGGCACGTGGGGTCAATATTGGGGACCACTGCAAAATTAATTTAACTTTAGAATAGAAAAGAGATGATAACACTTTGACTGCAGTGATAAACTAAAATAAATGGCCAGATCAGAATTTGGCCAAAAATTTAAAAAATCTATAATATTCTTTTTATTTTAAAATAAATTAATTTTTTTTTTATTTTTTAATTAAAAAGTATTAAAGTTAAAAGGATAAAAATATTTAAAAAATAAAATAACATAATATAAAATATGTTATTTTATCATTCTGACCAAATTGTCCGGCCAAAAAGATTTTTCCATATACTCCCATTGTCTACTTATTGCTTACACATGCAATTGCATATGCTATTTTTCTTTCTTTTGACTATCATTTCAATAGGAGTTTTGAGTAATAATAAAAATGGACTTGTAAATTGAATTCAACTTCAAAAATTTATTATACCAAAAATCACATATAAGGAGAGACCAAGTCCCTCATTCATAACTGATGTGGAAAACTCAACGTACTTTGCATATTCAAGGTCTGTCAATCAAAGCGTAGATAATATAATATGGATTTAATACTGAATAAATCAATAATTATGACAGATCTAATTATGATATTATGATAAAATTTAATGAATTTTGGATGTGAGAATTTTCGAAAACGATATAAGAATTGACTAAAAATATCTCCCATCCACAAATAACGTGTTGGAAAATCAATAATGAGTTTTATTATACCGGGGAAAACACATCGGTGTACACATGCATGATGCAAATAAGCTCTTAATTAATTTACTTTTACTTTTATTTACTCATATTGGAGAATGTAAAATAGATCATGAGAGTTGTTGTTCTTGGTTTCCACCCCCTCGTTGTAATAGATAATTAATTATAAATGAAGATCACTGAATATCTTGCATATTTTAAATGTTGGAAAAAGCCCTTTTTGGTCAGAAAATTTGGCCAGAATAGTAAAATAACATATTTTACACTATGTTATTTTACCTTTCTGAACATTTTTACCATTTTAACTTTAATACCTTTTAATTAGAAAATGGAAAAAAGATTAGTTTATTTTAAAACAAAAAGGATATTATAGACTTTATAAATTTCTGATCAAATTCTAACCAAATTTTCTGACCATTTAACATTACCCGGATATTAAATTGTATAGTTTGAAATGGAAACTTAGCACATCTCCCTCCTTATATTTTGATTTTTGAAAACTGAGATTCGCATTAATTCATTGTTGTACATGTACACGTATCCACCATTAATTCTGCCAATATGTTCTCTATTTTTAAATGTTACTCATACTTCTTTTGTAAACTGAGCTGGCACTCATATAGCTATATTACTTATGTGATGTAAAAAAATATTTTAACGATTTACTTTGTTCACACAAAACTAAATTGTAAATGAATCTCACATCCGTGTAGGATGAGAAGTATGGAGTTCTTATAAGGTTGGGACAATTCTTCTCTTTTTTGAGTCGATTTTTGAAGTGTGAGTTAGGCTCAAAGCCTAATTTAACATGATATCATAGCTATGTCAAATCCAATGTAGGCCTCTAGGGTCTCGGACAATTGTGGGGTGGAATACCCCCGGTCCATGAATGTGCACGATCCAGGGTGGATAGTGGAATCCCGGATAAATAATGTTTGGATCCAGGTGTGAGGGGGTGATGAATGGAATGAATTCCACGTTGTTGAAGAAAGAAAACCCTGAGCTCCTTATAAGAATATAATGACTTAGAATTGGTGGGTGAGTTACGCTCAAAACCAAATTTGACATGTAAATTAACAATATACGGTTTGGATGAGTGGGAGTATGCAAATCTTACCCCGACTTTTGTGGGATAGAAATGTTAGACCCTTGGCTCAATTAAGTTAAAGGTGAGTATTTACATGAAGTATGTGTGGAAATCTAAAAAATCTTAATTTCTCATCATTAAGCAAAGGAGGAGGAAGAGACAAGTTTTATCAGAAATTGGTGATTGTAAATTAAATACTTTGAGAATGCTATGTACTATAACTTAAATAAGACACCTAAAAATGGGCTACATGGTGCAAATCATATGGTTGAATCACGAACAACATTTTTTGGGCTTCCTGTCCATGGGGACAATTAACGCAAGTAGTCCTTTTACTAAAATTCTATCACTTTTTTTTAATATATTAAAACGATTTATTTTCATATATCTGAACCTTGTTAGACAAAGTTATTCAATATTTATGATGGTGGATACAATTAAGTCTTCAATAAACAGAGTTAGTCCATACTAGTGTTGGTGGGAGACAACATACATGCCTGATCGAATAGTTGATGTGCGGACTTTGAGTTGGTGAGAAGCAATAAATGCTCGACTTAAAAATAGTAGGTAATTTCTTTTTATATGCCTAAATCTCAATAGACGACAAAATTATCTGATATTTATAGTGGTGACTAGAATATAATTAAACCTTGATAAACACAGTAATTAGTCGAAGTGGAGATAACAAATGCCTGAATATACAAGATAGTCCGAATACAACATATAGCTGTAAAAGAATCAACTTCAAAATTGAAATCATCCAACATCAAATGGTAAAACCAAAATTAATCAAACTGATAATTAGCCTTTTTAAAAACAAACTATCCCATAGAATTTGAACTCAAAGCAACAAATAATTTTTGACGTATAATATAGGCCCAAGCACATGCAGTACTCATTTGGGAGTGATTCTTAGAGAATATTATCTTAGGAAAAAAGGCAAGTTATTATTGATCATACTCATTAATGTCGTACTTTTATAACTTCTTTGCTTTTAATTAAAAACTAGGCCAGTCAATCATGTCTTAGTGAACTTGCTGTCTATTACTAATTTAATCATTTAAATATAAATGTGATTAGCAAGTCATCATATATAATTCTAGTTTTTTCATCTCATAAATTGCAAGTAGATAATCACCTTATATAGTACTTTTGAATCGATCTATGCATTATAGAATATTTACCATATAATAAAATCACACTCATTTTGAACGTCTCAGTAACATTAAATTATGAATTTACCTATGTTAGACAAACATGCATATATAACTCTCAGCAACGGTGAAGCTAGACTATAACATACGAGTTTGACTGAACCTCGAATTAAACTCTAAATTGTCTTAAGTAATTCATTAATCTAGCTACATGTACAAATTAGTAATTTAGTATCGAGTAACTTAAAAGAATCAAATTCTCGAATCAAAAATTTCAAATTCTGCTTCTACATGTGACTTTGAGTTTGTCAATAATTATTCATAAGAGTTAGTTTTAAAAGGATAGAACCAATGATATTAATTATTACCATGCTAACATGATTATTTGAATCAGGACTTTTGATTTTTCAGAGTGAGTTAATATTATATCATAGTACAAGACATGATTATTACTTGGAAGTTAATGAAATTAACAATCTAAATAAACAAATGTACTTTGAAAAGACAGCAAAAGCCCATACATATGATTTGGTCACATGGTTAAAGAATTAAAACATTCATCTTTTTTCCAATTTTCATAAATATATATAACCTTATTATTACCAAAACTTATAACAAAATACAAAGGCTTTTGTGTTCTAACATCAAAGAGAAAGAACAATAATGTACACTAACAAAGCTTCTATTCAAAGAGAAAGCTTTGTTATTCAAGTTTCAGAAAATTTTCAATCTTCATCACAAGTTATTAGCCCTTCTTCTAATAAATTAATCAATTTCTCCGCCATGAAGCTTTTCGATCGTTTTCGCAAGATCGTCATGCGGTTCGTTTTCCCCATCCCGACTTCCGGCCGGAGGAGGCCGAGTCGGGCTGGGGCAACGATGTCGGCTTCCGGGCCGGGCTCAGGACAGAGACGGAGATCCTGTGACCGGCCCGATCCGCCGAAGACCTCATGTAGCTCCTATTATTCATCAACTTCTCATTATAATGAAGCTATTGCTGATTGTATAGAGTTTTTCAATAAGTCGTCACAAGATCAAGGGATTTTTAGTGGTAGAAAATCGGACGTTATTGTGTGATTATTTTTTTATTTTTTTTTGGCTAAAGTAATTAATTATGTGCAACCATGCTTGTAGCTTGTGTTGTTTATTTTTTTTTTTGAATTTTATGAGTTCAAATTTGATATTGTAAATTTAAACATAGTTGTATATGTGGAATATCTTGGATCCCCTAAATATGAACAATGATATCGAAAATGTTAATTACAGAAACCTAAAAAGTCAATTTGAAGATAATACTCTCATTCAAAGTTGGAGTAAAACATTACTATATAATTAACTCTGTTAGAACTCCATTTTCCGATGGATCCTCTGATTGGAAACGAGATTCACTACAAAAACCTTGCCTTTAAATGGATACTCATTCGAGATTTATATTATTACAAGAAGCGAAAGGAATTACATATCATAATTAATAGTATATCTCTTATTGAAAATTTTACACAAGAAATCAAATATGCATGTTAACCAACCTTACTTTTCACACTTTGATTTCAAGCAAAACCATTGGAAAATTATAAACTACATGATGATGAAGCTCCTTCCACATCAAGTTATGAAGATTCAAACGCGACACAAGCCTTGAGATCTCTCTTTTATTCTCGCATTTTAAATTCGAGCAGATTGAATATTATTATGAGAATTACTACCTCTTTTCCTAGAAAAAAATTCCCCAATCAATGGAATAATAAGAGGTATTTTCTTTTTTTTCTTCTTGTTGATTGAAGGATGATTTTGTAAGACATGATCATGATTATCACCTTGTGGAGGATTTGCAAATGTGACATATCTTTTTTTGTGAAACTCAATATTATTTTGATCATGTGACATAATTTGTGATTTCTCTTTAAATTTTAGGTCTTCAATTTCTGATACCATAACTTTTTGTTGCTCAAATTTTAGCTTATTAAGCTCATTTCTTGTGCGTTCAAGTTCTTCTTCTAAAGAAGAGAGACATGTAGCCATTACCAATCTTTCTTCTCTTGCCCTTTCTAGTCTTTGCTTTGTCTCAATCAACTCATCATTAAACGAGTCATCGCTTTCGTCTTCACTCGTTCCATTCTGTTTCTGGAAGGCAATTAATTACGTGTTATATATATATATATATATATCAGTCTTTATTTTATTCTCCAACATGAAAAAACATATACTTGTATTGCAGCTTAAGCAAACGTTTCTTTTTCTTCTTTTACTGCTTAATGTTGCATATTAGAGATTATAGGTTCAAGCCATGTGAAAATAGCCTCTTGCCTTTATGGTGGGGTTCTTTTCTGGACTCGTACATAGTACAACAGGCTGTGCTTTCCTCACACAAATAGAGATAATGTATGCATACACCATCCCAAAACGGACACTTTTTGAACACTACAACCCATAAATGAGAGAAATGTCCATTTTGGTCTGTAGCGTCCAAAAAGTGTTTGTTTTGGGGACAGACTCATACCTAAACCCCAAGGGTAAGATTACACTGGACAGATTATTACTTTATACGGTATAAAGCAAATATACAGTATTATATCTCCTAAGAGACAACTACATATAATTGTGACGATTTAATCACTAAATTGAAAAATAATAAGACATGCTACAAATATATTAAAAGTACTCGTAAAAATTTCGTATACTATCGGTGTATATAATATGAAGTGGAGAATAAATGGTGTATATTACCTGTTTAATCTTATTATGAGAGTAGAGTTCTCCAGCAAGAACTCTTTCTCCGAACAACATGACTGCCTCCTTAACCGAACGAAATGGAGCACTCGTATCGATTTCCGCCTTTCCCATCATCGTCACTCCTCCTTCTGATTCTTCCATATCGTTTATTATCAGTTTCAACACTATTATCGATCGAATGTATGCATGTTATGTTTGTAGGAGTGTGTTAGATAAATGAGAGACTATAAAAGAGCTTAAAAAGTGGAAACAAAAGAAGATGAGTAAGTGGAGCTTCGTTTCTTCAAGTCCACTTCACTAGAATTATTCTGCCTTGTACCTCTTTCTTTTAGTAAAATATACAGAATTGATTCAAGTAGAAGCTTAAGGCAAATTGGGCTGGATTGTATGGGCTTATTTTTGGTTTATTTATTGGGCCTACTTTGATTTTTGACTTACGAAAAAGACGTTTTTAACCTTGAGCACAACCCATATGAATAAGGGATTTTTACGGGCTAAAGTTCACAAATAGCCACTATTTAACCCCTTTAATTGAAAAATAATCCCTATCATAAAGTTTTAATTGTATAGTTTTTTTTTGTTTTGGTAAGCTTAATTGTATAGTTGATTATTGTATGGTTTTGTTTTGGTAAGCTTAATTGTATAGTTGATTATTGTATGGTTTTACTTGTGAAATTGAAAGTTTATGACTGTTTTATAGAGAAAAGGAAATGGTCGACTGGTTTCCGAAAAAATCGATTTAACTTATAATTGAAGAAAAATCGATCTTTCAAAAGAGTCGCCACTTAATTTTTGGAAGAAATTAAGAAAACTTAAGATTTTTTCAAAAGATTTAAACAGAATAAAACCGTTTGAAATTTAAAGGGGTTCGAGGTTCATATTGACATTTCGAGAAGGGTTTGAAAGCACTCGAACTGCCCGCTAACACGCGGTTATCCGGTAATTAACTATTTTGGCTAAAATAAAAACATGCTTAAAAATAAACAAACTTAAGACTTGCGCTATTTTTAAGGGAGGGGGA